>CM022491.1:1478688-1535500 GCA_011952105.1 Coreoperca whiteheadi | reverse complement strand
AAATACAGTAGAATTATGACTGAAATAGCATTAGACTGATGCGATCATACAAGCTGCTTCACCAAGCTATTGTTTTTTTGTTTATTATTCATTTGGTCATTAGGATACATCATCTAGGAATGTCTGTACGTACGTTTGCGCAAATCCATCAAGTAGATGTTTGAGATATTTGACAGGATAAGTGAAAACCTTGGCCTGCTGGTAGCGCTAGATGGATGCATCTTGTGGAAAACATTAATGCCTGTACAAAATTAGATGGCAAACCATCTAATATTTGGTCTTAAATCCTAAAGTCTGGAGGCTAAACACGTCCTGGACGGACAGAGGTAAAGCGGACTCTGGGTTTAACAACTTGCACTGTATTTCCCAAAATGTTGGACTGTTCCTTTAAAACAGGCAGCAAGGAGCCTGTTTCGACCAGGCAATGCCCACTGCAGTTCATCCGCTTCGTTTACTGTAAATCCAAACTCAACATTGTTGAATGTAATGCCTTGGCATACGCTGTGGAAGAGACAAATGTTACCGTCAATAGTGTTTTTAAAAAGGATTTCATGTGCAGTTCCACTAAAGCTCAGCGTGCAGCGAGTGAGGCGGGTGGCAGTGTGTGCAGTGAGCACCTTTGGGATTGTTGTGGAAGACACAGTTGTTAGCACAGGTGTCGGGGTGGGAGTCCCAGAAAGACGACGCACAGCAGCAGAGAGGAGGGAGCTCCGGCTTCTCCTGAGACAGTCGCTCCTTCATCTGAGCTCTCAGGGCCTCAATGAACCTGCAGAGAGTGAAAATCAGGCCTTTTATCACGACAGCTTCACAAAGCCACGTGCACTTGGGTTTTTTTTTTAGGGTGCACGTGTAGTTCAGTTCATCTGGTCCGTTGGTGCATTTGAGTTCTGGTTCGTGGTCGCACTGACTTCTTACAAACACCACCAAGACGAGCACGCGTGAAGTTAAATGGACTGGCAGGTAACTTATTCAGGAACTGCTAAAATACACCGAGTTGGACAGAAGCTCAATACACCTGTTTTAACTCATTTTCTCTATCTGATTGTTCGGGGGAAAATCCCCACACTCTCTCTCTCTCTCTCTCTCCCACACACACACACAGGCGCGTTACCATGGTTACCAAACAATTTAACATAAATATAGGTTATACAACACAGGTCAGGAGATCACTTTCAGTTCACGATTTACAGATTTAATAGCACTGATAGTTGAGCTTTTGAAATTCATGCTAAAGTCGCATATGTACTATCACACGGTCTTGTGGTTGGGTCTGTTTTGGCTCCAACCACCGGCTGTGTGTTCCACACCCGAGTTCGATTTCATGACAGCTTTCACCTGAGCCCAAACCAACCAAACCAAACAGATTAGGTGTGAAAGCACCCATAAAGTGTGTTTTATATCAAAGAGATGTTACAAACAAAATTCATTAATATTAGCGGTAGTATTTTAATACTATAAAGATTTCTGCCGGGCTAACAACCTCTATTACATCTTGTCTCATAATATTTGGCATGTATTTAATGGCAGTAACTACAAAGTTAGAAGAATACTCCACTGATTTAGCATTGCACTCCTATAACATTGTCGGATTCATGATTTTAAAAATAAAAATTAACAAAACTGATGCAGCCGAACGAGACTTTTTTTTTTTTTTTTTATTCCACACATTGTTCTCCCTTGTCAAACCTGGGGCCTACGTTACCCCCAGTGTTATGCTAGTAGCAGCTAATGTAGCCTTGAGCAGAGATGAGGAGCGGACTATAGAGGTCTGGTTAGCTCCCTTCTTTCGAACTCAACACCCCCACGTTTTTACTTCATCTTCAAACTTGTAGTCTTCAGCTGACTCAAGTGAACTCGCTTAATGTAATTTATCAGACTTTGCACAGCTCCCAATGGAGCCACAAAAGCCTTTATTCAACTTTTCTTTTTTTTTTACATATGCAGTAGCATTCCCCAAGACATGCAAACACACTATAAGTTATATAAGTTTTGGCAAATTAATCTCCATTAATTACCTGGCAGCTACTTTCCCCTTCTCCTCTTTTTTCCTCCTCTGCAGCTCCACAGCTCGCTCCTCCTCCTCCTCCTCGAGCTTCAGTCGCTCCAGAATCAGCAGCTCTCTCTCCTCCAGCTTCTGTCTGGCCTCTGCGAGCTGCCGAACTCTCTCCAACCTTCTCTCTTCCTCCAGACGAATCTGTTCTTTCTCTGCTTTGATCCTTAAGTGCAGGCATGGACATTTGAGAGCAGATTTTCACTGACAGCAAAAGAATCACATGTAATTTGCTAGTTGCCAATACACAGAAGCAGAGAATTGAGCCATATTTTGGCAAAACAGTGAAATATATTGATGTTTTCATATTTTTTCCTGCTCTGAATACTTGTCACCACTTTTGTACATTGTAAATGGACTCATACTTAGCTGAAGTCAAGCTACTCATCTTCAGAAAAATATTTAACAGCCATCTTTCAAAGCTTCAGAGGTTGATTGTTTGATATTCTAAAGACAGATGTTGGGCGTAGAATCACTTAAATCGCATGCTCGCACCAATAAGAGGAAGTGATGAAGAAGAAAATATTGTGGTCTTGTCACCTTGCCGTCCTCTTCAGGTGTTTCCTGTGCTGTTTGTTCTCCTTCACTTGCTCTCGCTCATTGTTCATGTACAGACGGCGGTGCATCAGGAACTGAGACTGACGCTGCAGAGAGAGAGAGACGTGTTATCGGTAACATCTGGTCTGACAGGGTTTGAACAAGCAAAGCCAAGGTTCATGCACATGTCCGATGTCTACCTGTCTTTTCAGTTCTTCTTGATCAGTCAGAGGCCACAGGACCTGTGGGACTCTGAGGTTGGACTGGAAACCAGGATCAGGCTGTGATTCGTCAGAATCCCACAGCACAGGTCCACTCAGCTGAAACATATACACAGTCAGGACAAAGTTAGTAACCCTAGAAACCAGGGTTTGATTAAAGGCCAGCTCCAATCAGTAAGAATGATTGGAGCTGACCAACCTGCCAACAGCTCTAATTTAAAATCGATCAGAAAATATTTTTGTAGATCTTCAGGCTTGCCACTTCAACACAAATGTTAAGGTGATATTCTGTATTTTTCTTTTTGTCAACAAATCCCATAAAATAAAATAACTAACATTCTACTAACAAGTACCGCCTGCGTATTCAAAGCCTAATATGGCATATTCCTCTGTGCCATGGAGCTCCATTGTTGTAGAAAAACAATTAAAAACACATCAGTGAGCCACACTGTTCCACTTTCACAGAATCGCAAATTGTGTCGGAAAGACAAAAGAGACACGTTACTGTACAAATATGGACGTTGTTTGCATTTCATATCCGAATAATTCATTATTTTTCGTTACTTCCCTACTTGGCACAGTGCAACTGCAACGAATTGAAAACTACCTCGGCTGAGACGGCCATGTAAATAATTGTTTATAGGATATTGGTAAATGTCTGCACGTCACGCATCCCGGATGAGTTTATAAGACTGAACCACGATGAAAGGTGCCGCTGCTGCACCGTGGGTATTCATTAACCTTCTGCTTAATGAGGGGACGTTGGTGCCGACTGGTGAAAAGATTATCATCTTCCTCTTCCTCCTCTCCCTCAACACCCTCCTCCTCTTCAACTTCCTGCTCTGCTCTCAGCACGTGAGAATCAGCTTTCTGTTGGATGCAGGGGAAATTATTTCTTTATTTTTTTACTACAGTTTTAGGAAGTATGTGTTTTTAAAAAGAGGAACAAGTGTGAGACACGGGCGCTCACATGTCTGGTTGGAGAGATGTTCCATCTGCCTCCAGGAAGGTCTGACGTGATTTCTCCACGCAGGGTCTTCCGACAGGCCGCCAGTCTGAGTCTGCCCTGCCTCATGACTTCACTAGACTGGAAAACCATGCAAATAAATAATCCTCCAGATTAATCACTGTCACATTATTCAATCACTCACACTAGGAAACAATGCAATCATTCTGACTGCCAAAAACAACACACGCAGCAGAGTTTCATATCAAAAGTTTTAAATATCTGACAGCAATAAATCAGCCAATATTCCTTTTATCATCCACAGTAATCAAACATTTTTGTATGGATCTCTTAAATTTGGTTGTTAAAGAACTGTGACCAAAATATGTACTGAGAGGGACATTTTACAGTTGAAGTACTCATTGGTGCTCTCTGGTGGACAGACTATAACGGAGACAGTGTTTCTGAAAGCTGAAATATAGCTCATTGCTTATCGGCCAAACATCCAGCCATATGTGATCGTTGAACATGTCTCTCTGAAACCAGGGGCATATAACAGCCTCCACGCTTCTGGTTTCTGTCTTTCCACAATATTTTTTTACCTGGCTGCAAGGAGTTGCTCCCCTTCAGCCACAAGAGCATTACGGAGGTCCTTACTGGGTGAGAAGGTCTGGTTCAGTGTCAGCGGACCAGTTCATCCCAAAGGTGTCGGACGGGGTTGTGCAGTTTAGGCTTTCCCAAAACTTTTGCCCACAATCTTTCCTTTCATTGGAACAGAGCAACCGTGCTCAAAGCATAAATAGCCCCCGACCAAAAGTACAGTAAGTGTCCATATAAGAGCCATATTGTTCAGCTCTATTCCTTCCAATGTGAATATGTGGGGATTAGTTACAATTAAAATAAGTGAAAAGAAAAAGAAAAGAAAATTATTAACCTGATGAAACCAAGTATCTGTTCACCACAGTTTTCTGGAAGGTGCACGTATCAAACCAGTTGGCAAAACATTAACTGACTTTGCTAAAACTTAAATGATGCAATAACTCTCTGTGGTGGAAGCGCTGTATAACACCCTCTCACCTCATGAGAGCTCCTCTCCATCACCCTCTGTTGTGCAGCGGCTCCCGCAGACATCAGCTTCTCACCAGCAGACACATGCTGCGTCCAGACCTGATACTGCTGTTGTGGGAGTCTCCTGTCAGGTTTCACCTGGACAAAACACACAGTTTTACAATGAGGAGGACAATCAGGCAGAGACAACAGCCCCTGCCTTTAAATTGGATAAAGCAATTTGAAGAAATGTGAACTAGAGATGGGCATTTTCACTACTTTCTGACACTTAACTGACTACATGTTCAGTCACTTAATTGAAAGAAATAACTGACAGATATTCAACATTGAAAATACTCGAATATGTGTGAAAACAAAGTCATTAAGAGCTAATTTTACCCAAGACAGCCCTCTTCCCTGTTCAATTTTTTGGAGCCAATACTATCTCATCAATACTTCATGGTCGGTCAAAATAATGTTACCTTTACCACTGAGTCTGTCTGTGGCTGATGTCTCTTCTTGCTGACTTGAACTTGCTGTGCCACACGATGGCGTACTTCATCTTGAAATCGTCGAAGGCTCTCTTCAGTCTCCCTCCTCTTTTCTGCCTGGATCTCCTCAGTCAGCGAAGCGAGAGCCTAAACCACGACATGGGAAGACTGTGACTTTGTAGTATCAGCCCCTCCAACCTGCCTGCATTTTCAACTGCGACGCATTACTACGCTGTAAAACATGGATTTTCATCTGCTCTAAATCTGCGATTCGAGCTGCAACGATGAAAGTGTCTTTGGGTTGTGGACTGTTGGTCAGACAAAGCAAGCGATGTAAATATGTCAAATTGGGCTTTTGGAAAATTGTGGTGGGCATTTTTTTAAAATGTGTTGACAGTATTTGTACCAAACTAAAAATGAATTAATTGAGAACGTAATAAAAAGATGAATCAATAATGAAAATGACTGTTGCTAGACTTTTACTAC
Source organism: Coreoperca whiteheadi (assembly GCA_011952105.1). Lineage (NCBI taxonomy): Eukaryota > Metazoa > Chordata > Actinopteri > Centrarchiformes > Sinipercidae > Coreoperca > Coreoperca whiteheadi. The sequence goes on along the minus strand of CM022491.1, from coordinate 1,529,722 downwards.
ACTTTAACTATGAGACGTCCAACATTGAGTTAGACCTCTTATAATTAAAATGATATATCGGCAGATATTAGCATATTGCACATATAATGGTATCAGTGAATAGGTTGGCCTGGGAGTGACAAGATATGCAGTATGCCAAACATGGACTGAGGTTACATAAAAAGTGTCTCCATTACCAGAGAGAACCGACAAGTTTATTTTTGGTATCTTGGACACAATTATTAAAAACAAAACAAAAAAAACTAAAAATATCAGGAGTTCAGATCAAGATTGATTGATGGTGGGGGGATTTATTACTATCAGTTGATATATATCGTTATCTGATTTTTCGGTCTCAAAAATCCAGTATCGGTGGGGTAATGTTCGTCAAGAAGACAATGTATAAACATTAAATGTGTCTTTATTTGGTTTATTAACAATGCTTTGTTGTCATTACCGCGTTTTGTCACATTGTCAGGTAGCTTGTGGCAAAGGGAAGGGATAACATCACCACTTTAATACAATTAAACAAAATATATACAGGCTACTTGAAGAGGGGAAAAGGGTTAATGTAACGTTTGTTATTTTTACACATACAGCACTGGGGTCTGTGGTACCCCAGACACAGAGGCAGAAAAGACCATGTCAACGACACACAATGAGTAACGTTAAACAACGCTAAGCTCATCACTTCCTAAAACCTGCCTGGTCATTGTTCATCTTCCTAAAACCTGCCTGGTCATTGGTCATCGCCAGTAACGGTCTGACGACAGCTAGCCAAAGCTAGCTTTGGTCATTAGCGTCGTAGTTAAATGCCAAACTCACAGACGGGTGCTCCACGAAATCTTGTCCGCCCTCCACCCAGGCTCCCACCGCCGTCACCGCCTGGTTCCTCTCGGCCAGCACCTTGTTGGCTCTGGAGGCCAGGTGCTCCTTGCTCGGGCCGACTGAAGCTTTACTCCTGCCGTTTGTCGCAGGTATAAGCCGGCTGGTACTCATTGGCAACGTTAGCCTCGTTAGCCAGGCTAACGTACGGAGACGCTAACTCACTGCTTAAGGTAGCGTTATCTTCTCGGCATCCCGTTGGCGAGGTTATACACTGATGTAACGTTACAGCGGCTTTGTCGACTGTGTTATTCAAGATATTCGCCAACCAGACAGAGGCAAACTCCCTGAAAGAAACAATCCCTGTAACGTCTGTCTAAGCACAATAATCACCAACAGATTTGTTTGACTTTCGCTCACTTAACCTTCTTTTGCTTCCTGGCGTTTGCCAAACAGCTCGCTGGCGCATTACTGCCCCCACCTGGACAGGAGACATTGTGAAAATTCATTATGCCTAAACACGAAAAAAGGGAGGGATATAAATCAACTAATCCATCCATAAATAGTTTATTTTAAATCAAACTGAATATTATTTACAATGATATAAATGTGGCTTCAATAATTGCAATCACACCAGGTTCTCTCATAAAGCAGCAGGCAGTTTAATGAGCCAATAGTACAGTTCATTCTTAGGGCCTCTTACAGAGCACACCTGAAATTTAGATTACTTTATTGCTTGTTTTTGGTAGTCTTTTTTTATGTCTGTCTGCACTGTAAATAAGATGCCCTGGACCGTTTGGCTGGTGAATATCTGGTCACCCTATCACAGTGTGGCAAAGTAAAACCTATAATAAAGACTAGGGAAGACTCAAAAGACGGCTAAAACCCTCAGTCAGCCGCATGGGGTAAGAAAAATGGTTGTATTCTCTCAGGCTTTGACCTGTTTCTACAAACTCTTCAAAGTCACATTGCATTGTTTCAGCAGTACCATCCTACTCTGAAGCAATTGTTGCCACAATACCATTAGTGTACGCCCAGCTGACCGGAGATCAGTGGGAGCAGGAACATACTAAAAGATGTATGTATACAGATAACATGCTTTCTGTCCTTATGTTAACCAGAGGCCATTCTGAAAGGCTTGTTGAGAAAAGAGATTACAGTGTGGAGGAAACTATAATTTCATATTTAGATTTTGTTTTAGTACAAGAGCCTGGGGATGACATTTGTTTTCCAGGTATTTGGTCTTAAACAAGTTCAAAACTGTGACCTGCTGGTGGCGCTACATGAAAAGTCAGGGGATCGTCAAAGTTAAAGCAATTCATACCAAGAATATCTGTACTGAATTTCATAGCAATCCATTCACTATTTGACATTTCACTGTGGACCAAAGTGGTGGACTGACGGACATTTCCAAAAATGCATCTTTTATTCAGGAATTGGGGGGGATGTAAACACATGATGCAAAATGAATTATAAGTTTTTTAGCCTTGTTGAACGGTTTTCACATGAACCCTTTTAGAGTCGCCTGTGTCTCCTTGTTCATTATCTCACCTGACAAGGTGCCAACCTGTAATTTTGGAAGGAAACACCCACGTAGTGAACAGAGGGGAGAGGTTTACAGAGGTATTTATGATGCAGGCACACTGTAGTTCCCTCTCAGTATGCATTTGATTAATTCATAAGTTAGAACAGCAAAATGGTACATGCCAATTATAATTCCCCTCTCTTGGAAACTAATGGGACCCCTTATCGATGGACGGACAACTATATAAATTAGTTACACGATTTAACATTCAGACAAAGGCTTTCTTTAATTAAATTCTTTATTTTAAAAAAATGACAGTATTTTACCACAGGAAAATAGAATTAAATTGCACTGCACAGTGTGCAACATGGCCATTATCAGATATAAAGATTACTCTGAATGTCGGTGGTTCTGACAAACTTGCGGAGGACATCTGTGCTCGGAGACGGGTCCAACTGAGGACAGAAAGAGAAAAGCAGGAGATTAAAATGTTAAAAATTAGGAGAACAGGGAAACCTTACAGTCTGTACAACCCAGCATATACATTGTGTGGCTGCAATAACATGCATCAGTTGATATTAACAAACTTTATTCTACATTGGCTTTTTGTTTTTGAGTTTTAAACCCCTGTGTGATATTAATAAAATGTATTTTGATCATATCGAAGACACTAATAAACTCATCTTGTGATCTCATATTGGAATAATTTGCTTAAAAAATAAAAAAAACGCAGCCTCCTCACAGACATTAATTGATACACGAGACGAGACGAAGTTACTGAAATGGAAAAGGCAGAAAGGCAAACGGCTGTTTCACGATTCGTCATTCAATAATATTTGTGGAGTCTGCAGATAAGAACAACATTGTTCCATTTGAAATCTTCCCCTCCCCACGGACCCTGACCCCTCGCTCATTAAGTGGCCACTCGTGTCGCTGTACGTAATATCAAGGGCCGAGGGCAAGTTAAGGTAAGCTGAGAAGTGGAAAGAGCTATTTTGGACGCCCCGGGTCTTGACAGGTAAAAGTCCCATTCGTTTTTCCCATAAAAGATGTTACCTGACTCACAGTTGGAGCACTTCTACAGCTTGCATCGCCATGAAATTCTCCCAATTAACAACTTAGAAAATATCTGGCTCTTTGATGAGTCAAAAGGTACAAGCCTGTGCACATGAGAAGTTCAGGGGAGAAGAAGAACTACGACTCTCACGGTGCATTTAGGCAAGAAACATCCAATCACACAGCTTAAAATTCTGTGACATTACATTGGGGAGAAAACTGGAAGAATTCTGCAACTTTGGCACAATATTTTGTTAACAAATTCAACAAGAAAACATTTTAAATTGGCCACATCTCTGCCTCCCAACTGGCTTCCTCTCCGTGGCGACTGTGGCCGAAGCCCATGGGCATTTAGAGACATCCAGTATACCAAAATGACAGGCCACACATAATTTCTCAGAAACAAAATTTAAATAAACCTGTTTCTATGATTAGTAACATTATCGTTAATGGGAACACAGAATGGGTTAAAACACTCCTCCAACTTTGCAACTCTATTCCCATCAGCAGACAAAACCTGCGGTAACATCATCGACTGGAGTGCAACTCCGGTTCCTCTTACTGACCACTCTGACCTTTCGAAAGCCTACTCAGATATAAAAAGAAAAACAGCTCACCTGTATGGACTTGCCAAGCTTGGCTAGTGCAGGCTTGTAGGTCTCCATGGCGACGGAGTCAGGGCCAATGACATCACTGTAACACTGGTAAACAACAGTAGCGATGCGGTGGACCTCGCAGTGGTTCAGCACTGATGAAACAGCGCAAAGACGAAGAAGGTTATCAGACGACTACACAATGAAACAATCAGAATCGATGAAGACTGGACAGTTTGACATGAGGTGTGAAACCTTTCAGTCCTCAGTGTTACAGGCTCAACTTCTTTATACTGATGATACATCTGTTTGTTTGGACTTTCAGTGTCCTTAAGTGCACCAGCACCAAAACGACCAAATCAGGATGGCTCAGACTATGTGAGCTCAGTGAGTGGAGAGGAGCCTAATGGCACTACATTTCATTCGGTTGGCAGCATAGACTGTATATAAAAATGCTCACAGTCTCTCCTCCAAGTCACAATAGTAGTACCTGCAGCTGGAAGTCCAGTAACTATGTTGGGCTGCTGCAGTGGCTGGCAGACAGGCCGACCACTGAAAGCGCTGGTGTGGAGAGAGCGCAGGAAGGGAGCGGAGCTGCCGCACAGATAGTCTTCGGTCTTGTACTCAGCCACAGAGCTATCTGACAGCACAGTCACACTCAGCTCTCTGTGCTGCAGACAGTCAAAAACCTACAACAGACAGAGAAACACACAGTCAGCCCAACACAACACTCGCCTTTACCATGCTTGAGCAGTTTGACTTTGACCAATGTAATCTAACTATGTGGTAGACAATGCTTAACGTGGGCCAGTAAACAATTATCTTTTGCCCCTAGAACAGCCTGCATTCCTCAAGGCATTGATTCATTGTAAACTCCAGACTGTAGGAGGTCAGCAGTTTCTGAGATACCCAAAGCACCCTGTCTGCTGGTCTCGTCCAACCGCCGCGTCTCATTCCACTGTCACAGTCACTCAGATCACATTTCTCCCACATTCTGACGTTTGGTCCGAACAACAACTGAACCTCTTTACCACGTTTGCATGCTTTGACACACTGAGTTGCTGCCACATGATTGGCTGACTAGATATTTGCATCAACATACACGCGTACCTAATGAAGTGGCCACTGAGTGAATATTTAATGACAAAGGTTTAGGTTTTTGACGGTGAATTAGTGTGCTCCTTCTTTACCAACACTTTTACTGAGCTGATATGGTCCAATAAAGTCTTCCTGTTACATTGAAAACAACCCTGTGCATGGTTGCAAATCTGCTTTACATAATTGAATCCCAGTGCCATCCAACGGATTTTGTTGTATTAACATACCTTTTGTGTCCACTGAAAAAGCTGGTCTTCTGCAATGTAGCAAGTCACTTGGCATATCAAAACCTTCAGGGAAAGGAATGCAAGAGACATTTCATGCACCATTTGTGGATTAAAGACACACTTATATTTGTCTGAAACATACGAGCGACAGGAAGGGCTGATAACACTGATGGACGACAAATGAAAGGAAAAGCCAACATATACAATATAGAGTTCTTTTTTTTGACATGACAGCACTAGTACCAGCTCAGCCATCGCTGGCACAGTTTGGTCTTTGCCTGACCATGAAACTCGCTTTGCCCATCTGTGTCATATTTTCATGCTCAGCACGTCGTGCAAAGGTAGGAGAGATGCAAACAGGTGGGAGTTTCTTTCGAGGCAGTGCAAAGAGAGGTGTTGTATTTTGGGGAAAATTGGGTCTGTTTGCGCTGAGGATATACAACATATATATATATGTCTAAGAATTCTGTCAACACGGGGAAACTCAATACTTGGAGAAAATGCACCGTCACTATGGAATAATGCTTAAAAATGTAAATAAACAATGTTCATTGAACGCTCTCAAACGTGTCCTGTGGGTAAGACTCATCCCATACTAGAGTGGAAATTATTTTTTTACATTATCAATTAATAAGCAGATTATTGTCTCCTGTTTCTTTGCTCTATGTAACTGTGAAAAATGTCCTAGAGCACAAGGTGATGTCTTCAGGTGTCTTATTTAACAGTCAAAAAGTATTCAATTTACTATGATGTCAGATGAAGAAAAGCAGCCAATTCTGACATTTGAGAACCTGGAACCATCAAATGTTTAGTATTTTTGCTTGACTTAAAACAATTAATTGATTATCAAAATAGTCGACTAACCAGTGCAGCTCTATACCAAACATACTCTAACCCCAACATACCCCCTTCATGTCCGGCCGGGGACATGTCATTCCCCATTTTTCTCTCCCCATTCATTTTCAATCACCTCTCTACATGCACAAATGCCTGGGAAATACTTGGAAAAACACAGTCGCCGACCTTTGGACGCATTTGAATTATCACTAAAAATGAAGGTTGTGATAGCAGGAATAAAAATTAATGGGGGATTATTACAGCATCTGTTGTCCACAGCCGCTTTATACTCTATGAAAGTCTCCTCCTTCAGGTCATTAAATCCCTGCAGCCATCTGAAGGCAGCAGGACAGAAATGTGTGATAAATCGAAAGCTTGAACTATGTTTATCTTGATTAAATCACGCGCAAAGACACCAGGCTGACAGAAAATAACCCCACAAGCCTAGTCAGACACACACACACAACCGACTGGTCGGGTATAACGGTTTTCTGACTAGCAGGGTTCATTAATCCTGTGTGTCATGGCCTACTTTCCAACTTTTGTATGAATGTTTAGAAAGTCATCAAACGCCACTGTATCAGATCAATTACGATATGATGGGAGATACAGTAGAATGGAGATGGAAATAGACTTGGTTCAAAGCGATCATCTAAACAGTTTCCTTTCTATTGTCATTGGAAGCATCTGCATTCTTTAGCTTGACAATTAACTGAGCACAGCCATTATAATGTGCTCTTAATATATAAGAGTAAACATCTCAAACAGCACTTGAGAAAAATGAAATAGAAGATAGGGAGCAAATTCATTAAACTGAAAGATTATTGAGTTCGCAACACTCATGTGCTTTCTGGTCTAATCAATCAAACAGACACATTCTGAAGAGTTGCTGTCAGCTACTTTGCTCAGTGTGTCACTCACGGATGGGTTTTCCTTGCGTCTGTAGAAAACACATGCCGACTGCTCGCTGGTTTGCCCAGGTACAGGCCGGCTCCTCTCGTTCCACACTGATGCATGTCCCACTGCGTCCCAGTTTGCAGAGGTGAGAACGTACACTGACAGAAACCCTGTGAAGACAGATCCTCTCAGTATTCAACAACAACTCACATGTGACAGGAGTTTCTCTTTTCACACTTTACTTATCTGATCACATTATCTGTGAGGACACACACAGACTTATATAAAAATGATAGACCTTTCCTCACAGTGGACATTGGGACAGGTGTAACTACTATCATTTAGAGTTGAAACGAACAACAGAAAATGTATTGCCAACTATTTTGATAATCGATTAAAAAAAAAAAAAAAAGAAGTCTTTTTTTTTTTTCTACTAAAAATGCCAAACTTGGTTTCAGCTTCTCAACTGTGAGGATTTTCTGCTTTCCTTTGCTGTATGTGATGGTAAACTGAACATGCCTTGGGTTTCGACTGTTAGTCAGACAAAACAAGCAATTTGAAGAAATCACCTTGTGTTTTATCAAATTGTGACGGACATTTTTTATCATTAATGGCTAGCTGCATTACATTTACAGTAGGTATTCCAGCACCACATCCTGCTGCTTTACTGACAAACTGGATGGAATGGAGTCATCATCAGTATTAATAATCACTGCTGGGAGACAGGGCTGTAATTACTGTGCATTTATTTTTTAAGAATCCCTCAATGAGAGATTGAATTGAGATAAAGAAGCTAGTGGACGAGAAGCTAGGGCGTGACGTCAGGACTTCGGCTCTCTATTTAGTACTACTCTTTGTGGTCCTAAAACCTGGATTAGCTATTAATGTTAATTGCATCTGTAGTTTTAATCTGGTTTAAAATGTGTGCGGATACGAGATGATTATGTTTCAACAATTTGTTTTCTTTACCAATCAAAGTACTGTATTTGCTCATTACTGAGCTTATTATCTTTAAAAGCCACTGTAAAAATATATCCTGAAAATCTGTGTTATTACAGAGATAATCTCGCTGGACTACCATTCCAATTTCATTAAAGTTTAATTTGATCTGTAATAATATTGGGTGTCCTGTTAAAATGATTCATCACAGGTAAAGTAGCATACAGAGGAGTTGTGATCCTGGAAGCAGCTGGCCGCCACTTACTGGCAGCGTTGTGTCCCACAGCGAGGATGAAGTCTGAACACTGCAACTTGTTTCCGGACGTCAACGACTCGGAGACTTCTGGGCTCCAGCGCAGATGAACCTCCCTGATGAAGAGTCATGTGGGTTAGAGAAGGAGGAACAGGTTTGGAAAACACTGTACAACTAAACATTTCAAGATTTTTATTGAATTTCACCTGGGCTGCAGGTGCCTGCAGTTAGCTGGTAGGTCAGAAAAGCAGTAGGGCTGTGGTACAAAATGACCAGTACTGAGAACCATTCAGTTAAAAGAAAAAGAACCACCATCTCTTATTTACATCAAGCATTTCCATTTTAATGGGCTTATTATTCAAGTTTTCCTCAGACTTTATTTTATCATTTAACACAATCTTTGGCTACTCAAATTAATCCTCTTCAATCCATATGTGTAGGCATGGGGCGATTATCCTGGCCAAAATAATTGCAATTCGCGAAATTATCCCGATAACCATCAAAATATGCTTACAACTCTTAAAAATGACACTAAAACATACTGGAATCACTTTACATGACATTTGGTTAAGAAACAAATATTTTTATTGCATCGCTGATAGGAGCCACATCTTTCTAGTGAACATCAAGCAATATTAAATAAGGTACTCATAAATACATTTATGAAACATTGTGAGAGTCTGTTCTTTCTTACATGATAATTCCTGTATTTTTGAATCAGGCTCTATTTTTCCCTTCTCTATCATGATGTCTAATGGTACAGACAATTTCATCACTTGCATCAGTATACATAATTTACCCCTGACTGAAGAAATGCAGGAATTATCCTTTAATAAAAATTAAGTCCAACTGACATTGGGCTTTTCCAGTCAGTCAGGTGAGAATATTCACGATTACCCCGATAATGAAAAATCTACACGATCAACTGATCTTTGGTGGGTTTTTTATCCCGATCTGCGAGAAAATCATATATCGCTCCAACCCTACATAAGGCCACAACAACCAGAACACCCTCTACCAAGAAGCGGTGCGCGTTTGTTCAAGTACGGATTAGGATCTAGTTTGAGGTATTTGTGCTTGCGTATATACCTCACACAGTTACCCTGTCTGTTTATTGAGTAGAGATCAATGCTCTGGTAAATAGTTTGACGTGCATTTTGCTTTTCAGAGAGGCGTTGATTCAACTTCACGAGCATTTTGGAACATTTAGTTTGTGGTGCTGTTAAACCGTATTGCATTATACAGAAAGGTATTTCTGTTATTTAACCTATCCCCCATCAACGGGGTGGACAAAGTAATAGGAAAACCTGTCAGTGTAACGCAATACAATTCAACCACAAACTGCAGCCTCCAAAATGACCATAAAGTTGAATCAACACCTCTCTAAAATGGTTTCAACATTAAAACCTTCACCCAGGTAGGACTGTCGTATCAGACTGCATTCGTTTAGACAGGTGTACCTAATAAGCTGGAAACTGAGTTTATGTCTTCATAGCATAAGTTAAAGTTATTTTTGACAAACACTGTACATTAATAAACAGTTACAAATGTCTTTACTTACTTAGAAACTACATTATGGTGTGTAATACCAGCTAGAGGAACAGGCTGTTACTAACAGTATGTTATTAGCTAACGTTAGTGTTATTAAATGCCTATATGGCGGTTATTATGTTAAATAGAGAGGGGGTGTGCTGAAGTAAAGGGTTACCGAGATTTCATGTGTCATGCTAGCTAACGTTAGCTATAACGTTAGCCGTCAACAGGTGTGACGTCTGCTACAAAAACTATTGTACGTGCGAGGATGAGGGCAACAAGCGGTTTTACATCTAAAAGGTATTTTCACGTCCGTGGATGAAACTGTCTAACGTTGCCCAAGCTAATATTCCCATGCTTTCTGCCTCATAACTTCCTGTCTCCGTGCTAGCTGGTCGATGCTAAAGTTATTTACCTCTTTTCCTCTAGTTCTCTGCGGATTTGTTCATCTTCTTCGTTTTCGTCGAGGTCCTCGTCATCTTCCTCCACGGCCCGAGAATATACGGACAAAACTTCGCCGAAAAACGTCGCCATAATCGCTAAATTTCCAGAGAGAAGCTAAAGTGTAGCTAGAGATTCAGACCATAGACTGTATACACAGTTTATGACTCAGACCTGCAAAGATGACTGCGCCACTTCCGCCGGAAGCAACGCCCCTTCTAAATAAAAGCCACAAACCCGGAATCCTTCAAAATAACTTTATTTGGGCTGTGGGGGTTCAAATGTTACAGGAGTGCAAGAGTTTAGATACATCAGATAAGGAAATACCTGAATTAAATAAATAAGCTGAAAAAGTAAATAGATAAAAAATAGAGATATGATATTAGAAAGCTGTTTACGAATATACATTACAATACCTAGAACTACAACAACAAATTCTGCAAATATTGAAAAATCCTAATTGAAATACAATATACATAAAAATAAAGGTGTTTTATATGTGTGTATATATGTGTATATATGGTACCTGGTCTAAGGTATTTGAGATGCACCTTGTAAATATCCTCCAGCTAAATAAAAAGAACCATATGACCAATGGCTTAATCTCATACATACATACATATACTAAGTATATACTAAACGATATGTTATGTTATGTAATTTTTTATGATAGTGGAAAGAGTTGTCAGTCACGCAAATGTTCCTCCTGCCCAAACTGGCCCTGAAGAGATTCCCTATTGTGCCCAATGCGATTCTAAAGTTAGCTATTTTAGTATGAAATTCCCTTTTTGTGTGTACACTGTAGGTCAGCAAGGGAACACTGTGCAGGAAAACACTATAAGAATTTTGTTATAAAAAACACTGTACGTTTGGAAGATACCCACTTGATGTCACTAAATGAGCCTCATATTAACTTCAGCTGAACTATACTGTAGATTTTGTCACTGGAATCACATTAGGTGAGGAACAGGAGGAATGAGTATAGCAATCCCATAACTATGTCAATGTACATATGGACATGTGATTATTATTTAAAGAAAGACGTGTGAAAATGTCAACCTATCCTAAGAGCATCATTTTTACTGTGATAAAACTTTTAACAAATCTGAATAAATATTTAAAATGTACAGAAATACCTTCAATTGAGCAGCTCAAACACACTGTCCATACACTGAGAGACGTGCAGCACCAGTCGCTCCCCAGAATCCCTGTGGGAAACTCAAAGCTCCGACCTGCATGCACGAGTACTGCCTGTCCAATGAATTTCTGCCTGAGCTGTTCACTTAAATAAATGAATGATTTAAGGCCATGGCTGTCCGGTGGATTCACATGGTGTGTGGTACAATGAATAGGGGCTTGAATATGACTAACAATTAGCATAGGAATGCTTGAAGTGCTATTTTTTGGCTCTCATGGGTAGACTTGACATACCACATTACGTACATACATAATTAACATGAGTGGAAAACAGCAGGAAAACACAATTGCTAAAGGATGCTGGCAGATGATCTCCAGTTGTATAGCTAGCTGGAAACATAAGCCAAGTCATGTTAGGGCAAAGTGGCCTCAACTTGACTGCAGAACATTCATCCTTTCTATTGTGTTGTATAATTCATGTTCCTGTAAGCTGTGCCCCGGGAGATGAGGGACAAACAGAAATGTGATGACATAAGCACGGCCATAAAAATACTTCATTGTCACCAGGAAATGTCTAGTGTTGGAGAGACAAATTGGATTGCAGGGCAAAGCCTGGAGTAGAATAGAGAGTGAGTGCTATTACCAGTGCAGTGCAATAATGTAGCAGGAGGCCATAAAGTAGCAGCAGAAAGGTTTCGTGACACAAAATGGAGCAACATGCAAGGAGGAAGCTTCAGGCTGGTGTTAATATAATTGATAGTAGAGGGAGGGAGAGAGGGAAGAAGAGTGGGAGGGATGTTCTGCGGCTTAACAAACACTAAAGCCTCCAGGCTCAAGACAACAGCAGAGGAATTTCAAGAACAGGACAAGCAGGGAATGTCACCACAACACTGACCATTAAAAAAAGAAAACAGGACAGTCAGAGGACAAAAAACATCCAGAAGGAGCCTGTCTGTCTTTACCTTGCCCGAATAGCAGCAGGGCCTGAAGATGGTGACAGTCGCTCGCGCCATCTGTCTGTCTGTCCTACACTTGGGTCAAGAACACCGGACCCCTCCTACTGGCCAGACTGCCACGCTTGTTGGCAGGGACGTGCACAGAGATTTTAATGGGCAGTGGTACAATTACAAAAAGGCAGCCCCCCTCCTCCTCCTCCTCCCGTACTTATCCCAACACACATTCTGTCTACTAAATCATTTGCACAAATGACGTTTTTGTTGCACACAATTTTTTTGATTTGAGAGTATGAATTATTCATTTGTGTGCACAAATTTGTTCGACACCTGCCATGCTCTGTAGAAAGGAGATTTTGGTAAATAAATAGATATTTTTTTGACATATTCCAAGGCATAGCAGAACTAACTTTCACCTACGCTAATTACAGTCGCCAATTGACAATTAGTACATTATGAGATCTGACACTGACCTTTCCATACAATAAGGTACAAAAAATCCTAGAAGTGAATCAGGAACGACCTGATAATTGATAAATGCTAATAAATATTTCCTGAATAACCTGGAATTGAGGACTATATAGCTATATAGTTAATGGAAAACAGTTGTGGGGGGCACAAAAAGGGTAAGTAATGGTAAAGTAATCATGAAGTAATAATACAATGACCTAAAAGAAACACTAGTAACCAGTAATATTACAATTTGTATTGCTATTTTGAAGAAGCTTTTAATATTTATTTATTTTCATTATTTTTGTTTCTTTGCATAAACCCAGATTCCATTATAATAAAATATGGCACCTTGTTATTTGAATGGATTTTGCCACATTACAATACAGTACGTTAGAGAAATGAATCAGAAATACTGCAATATGCTTCAGTAGGTTTGGGGCAGTAGTTTGCTTTGTTTGATATTTGCAATGCAAAACAAATGCATATATTGTACATACATGTGTGTGATAGCTACAAATATAGATATATAGCAGCGCTAGTCAACCCTATTTTCTGCATTTGACCACAAGTTCTCATCCACATCACATCCATCCACATCACACCTTATGTTCCTAACCTGGCACAAGTCTTTCATAGAGGTCATCCAGGTATGAAATGAGACGCTCAGTGTTGTTTGGCCCAATTAACAGTTTTTATATTTTTCTTTTTGAGATGTAGATGTAGCAAATTGGCATCTAATTTGCAGTAATGTTGTGTATGTAAACATGTGCTAAATGGACTGTAAATACACAGAGGTTTGGTGGGGGTTGAGTTTGAGTGAGAAAACTGATAACTTGAAATTTGAAAGATGTGGTCCTTGCAATGAAAACGTACCCACCATTTAGTGCAAATTGATTTCTGTTGTGCCGACTGTGTTTTGAAAAAGTTACTTCAGTATAGAGAAGTCTGTAACCAACTGTACAAAAAAACAACCTGAATGAGTCGTGATATTCGTTTTGTGATGCTCAGTGTCTGGTTCAGGAACCACTAATGAAGAAAGTGGTCAGTATGTTGACTCATCTGCATAATGATTCATTAATATAACATCTCAAAGTCTGTTCTAAATTACTCATTACAGTTATTAGCTACTATAGAGTGCTCGACTCACAGTTAGTCAGGAACTACTTATTGGAGCTTTATCAGTTCAAGGTGTTGCCATGAAGGTAAATCAGTAACAGTTTCCATACTATGGACACGCATGCTTAAAAAGAAATTATAGAAGCAATCAGGAATCACACCAATGAAAATTATAAGGGTTTAACAGCACACTGATTACCAAACACAATCAGCGTCCAAAGCAGTGCCCTCTGAGCCGAGTTTCAGGCAGACATACAAACCAATCAGCTGAAGATCGGCATGAACAGGAGCTCACAATCGAAATATCATAACAAAAGAAGCAGAAGAACAGCAGTAACAATACCAGCGATATATAATGATTATTATTGTTATTGCTATGGTCCAGAGGGGAGCTTCAGCCAAAGAGGGCAAAGAGGCACGTACGTCCCTGACATGGTCCCGAGATGAGGATTCCTAATTATACTGGTGACCCCCGTGACCTTTCCACCAGTGCCACTATTTGCCCAAATCTTTGTAAACAAGAAATATCAACATCTAATTGTCAGATTAAAATAAAATTTACTGAGCAAAGCCCACTATAAGGTTCTTTTTGTGGGGAGTAATGAACACTACAGTGTCTGGGGGACTATTAAGGGGGGGATCAAATTTAGAAACTGTAACCCTAGAGGTACTGATGCATGGAAACTGGAGGGGATATTTAGAAAATGCTACACCTTTGAGTGTTCATCATCCCACCATTTATTTCCATATTTGTCGCGGAGGGATGGAGCCTCTCGCACACATTCAAACTCATGCACCCATTCCATCAGCCCACCTACTCACATTCACTCGCGGGGGTAATTTGAAGTGTTCACTCCAGCTGAGCTGCATGTCTGTGGACTGTGGGAGGAAAAGTGAAGGCCCTGGAGGAATCCCACGCAAAAAACACACAGAGAACATGCAAAACCAGAGAGGATCAGTTGCTTAGGAACAGAATTGTTCATCAACTGGGGGTGTGATCACTTCTGAGAAAGTTGTGGGATTAATCACATGAACTTGTGTGTAAATGCTAGCAGGGCTCTGATAATGCTCATAGTGCCTTGAGGCGGGTGGAAAAGGTGAACTGATGATGCACCATCCACCAGCTGAAGTAACGATCGATGTTGCGACGCCAGGGAGCAAACTGTGAAGAAAAGGACGTTTATAGAAAGATGAGGTTTTTTATAAACAAGCCTACTGACTGAATATAATATTTTTTAGTTGGAAACGATAATCTGTTTGGCAGAGCACATTTTGAGCTGTCATGTCTTATTGAAAATGTTGTCTTTTTGATGACATACTGCAATGGGCATCAATAGGATTAAAACATAGTCACAAATTCTGACCAACAATGCCGTAAACTCATTTCAGTCATTAGTCTCTAGATATCATTTGGTACAAACTAATTATATAAATATCTGCCAAAAACGACATAGCTTTCAAAACCTTTAAAAAACTAAACTACTAAAGAAATGCACCCTTAAATTAACTCTCTGTTTAAAAACCATTACATAGGAATCAGAAACTCCCTGTCAAAAACATATAAAACTCTTGAGAACCACATGGACACCAATAATAGCATTCAACAAAAATGGATGTCTGAAATAGGAGATCAGCAGAACAAGAAGAATGGAAATAAGTTTGCAGAGAAATTCCTAAAACACCCAATTCTAAATATTCGAGGGAATTTGCACAGACATTATATACAAGATTTTTTATCACTCCAAATGTACTTTCTGAAATGAATCACTAGGAATTGGCTAAAACTCTTAAGTCCATCAGTTCAAAGATGGAAAGTCACGATACAGGACAGCTCAGAAACGGAGAGAATAACTTATAGAGTTAGGTATGAAGAAACAGAGTACATAAGACGTTTGTTTAAGTGGATGAGATATGAGGCCATGAATTCATTTATGAAATTACTTACACTTAGATTAACAAAATAATTTACAAATTGATAGAGGCACATCTCGGGAAATAAACATGGACAAACTCAGTGTGTGCATACACTGAGTTTGTCCGGTTATCTTTCGTTAGCATAATTAACACATTTTTAAATGTGGATATGTGGATGCAGGTATGTCTGTATGCACGAGCTAATGTATGTATGTGTGTATATGGATGAAAATTTAGTTATAGCTTTTTTTCTCTTTCTTTATGTTTGTATAAAATACAACAAATACTAAGAATAATTGCAAATCCATATAACATCCCCAGGATTTCAGCCCCACCTTCGAGTGTGGCCATTCAGAACAGCTATAAACAACTTAGACCGTAGTCTTTATCAAAACTGTCTGATTTCAAAGAGAGTGTTTCAAAACCCTTTTTGCAGCAGAAGCGTAAACCCGTCTGCAGTGATTTGGGAGTAAATGTAGCATCTGGGGCACGGTTTGATGCTATTAAAAATAATTACCAGAAATAAAATGTCTTTATCATTAATTGTGATGATGCCGCCTGTTTGTGTGTTCTGGGTCACTGAGTGACAAAGTATTCTTGTGGTTGGAGATCTGGTAGAGGGAGTTAAATGTGTTTGTCGCACAAGTGCATTGTGGAGCTACGAGCTGGTCCAGAAAACCGTGTGAGGAGTGTTGAAAAAAGTGAACCCAGTATTGATGCGTGTGTAACCAATTAGCTGGAGAGACCGCCGACATGGACTGGAGTCCAGTCAACACCTCTCACGCACAGTTTCAACAACACTGTGGAGAGGATGGGCTCATAAGTCTATTTTAAAATAATTCTCACATGCCCGTATGTATGCTGAACGTGTTATTAGAGGCTGTAATAATTTCTCCTGTCCATACTGGCTGTGAAGAGATCCCCTCTTACTCCAACGTAATAGATGGGAGACAAAAAGATGTTGCTTCTTTTTGCTTAACGTGTTTCAATTAGACCTTTAAATATGTATATACTCAATCTCTACAGACGGGTGTCCTGGTCCAGTTCAGGCTAGGGACCTTTGCTACATGTCATAACCTTCCCTTTCTCACCATGTTTTCTGTCTCTACCTCTACTGTCATCATCCAATAGGGCCATTTACAAGAGGAACCAACCAGGGAGGTTGTATGTCTTCATTTAAAATGTAGAAATGTCAAATCCTCATATAATAAATGCACACACTTTTTCGCACACTAGTGCTTGGTGACAGGGCCATCATTAGGAAAGAAGAAAAATCAATTTGTGGAAGATGTTTCCTCTTTGTGTGCTCAAGAGCCTCATTCATTTTTGCGAAAAGCCATTTCCGTTGTGCACAAAACTAATGTTGTTCTGCGTTTGTTTGTGTGTGTGTGTGTGTGTGTGTGTGTGTGTGTGTGTGTGTGTGTGTGTGTGCATGCGTGAGTGCACGCATGGTAAACCGGCTTTTGTGTAATTCATTAGAAATTCTGCTGACAGAGACTTGCAGAGAGAGTAGTGGTGTGTGCGTGGAAGGAATATCAAGAGGACTGATCCTGCCTGGAGTTGGCCTGCAGCTTTAAAGATATCAGCTCCTTCATACAAAGATGCACAACAGCTCTCTCTCTCTCACACACACACACAAACACACACACACACACACACACACACTGAGTCAACAGCAGTGTGTACATCAATATGTGTTTAGCATTCTGACCCGCAAATCTTTCTCATTACAGTTGATTAACACGAGCTGCAGTCAGAGCACCCTGGCACTGGAAGACAATAGTATGGCTCAGTAATAAGCAGACCTAATGAACAGTGTCATTAAGAAAGAGAAAAATGTAGTTCCAGTCATAGTTTGGGTTCATAATCAAAAGTGACAGTGGTGGAAAGTAACTTAGTACATTTATTCAAGAGCTCTACTAAAGTACAATTTTGAGGTACTTGTATTTTACTTGAGTATTTTCTTTTTCTGATACTTTATACTTCTACTCCCACTACATCTCAGAGGGAAATATTGTACTTTTTATTCCACTACATTTATTTGAGAACTTACTGGACACTCTCTCTGGAGGAGCCAGGGGATCAAACCAGGAACCTTCTGATTACATGGTCTACATACATTCTACATTTACATTTAGCAGACACTTTTATCCAAAGCGACTTACACATTTACAGACCGAAGGCGCAGCTTCAGGAGCAATTTTTGGGGTTCAGTATCTTGCTCAAGGACGCTTCGTGGCTGGGGAAGCCTGGGATTGAACCGCCAACCTTCCGATTGGTAGACGACCACTCTGCCACTATGCCACCAAGCCACAGCTGCCCCTGATTACTGGACGACCTCTGATTACCTTCTGTTATCATAGGTCAAGATAAGGCTTTATTGAGCAGTATATATTAAGCAGTATATAAAGTAATAAAGTAATTAAAATTAGCTCCACCTTTACCAGCGGCAATATTAAAGTGATGAACCCATGACTGCATCGCTAATTATAATCCAATAACATACATTATTCTGAAACGGGCCATTCTGCATAATAAGTACTTAGTAGTTTAATTACATTTTGATGCCAATACTTTTGTACTTTTAAGTAAAATGTTTAATGCATGACTTTTACTAGTAACAGGGTATTGCTACTTTTATTTAAGTAAAAGATCTGAGTACTTCTTTCACCGCTGGAAACCGATCATTTTAAACTTTGGTTCTTCAAGGAACCATGTAGAGATAAATATAAACATTTAAAGCTGCTATAATTGACATTTTTCAATTGACTATCGTTCAAATGACTACGTGTAATGTGTAATTGTTGCCCATAGTAACGAATCGCACTGAGGATCATCACACAACTCTGCAGTTCCCCTCAGCTCTACAGAGTTTTTCAGAATGTTTTCACTCATTGTTTCGTTTTTTTGCGGCCGTTGTGGTTCACCCTCTCATCAGCCTCGTTTGCAGCCTCTGCGGGCAGAGAAAAAGCACTGATGAACTAAATTCTGTTCGGTGCTGGCCAGGTAGCACACAGTGCGCAGAGGTGTGAAATTGGACAGAGTTTAAACTTCTCTCTCAAGATCTTCACATAACCACTCGAGACTGTCTGAACGTGTGCACCATTATCTCTGTTTGTACGATTCATCACGTCAAGACTGCAAAGAAACACAAAGGACACTGAATTCTTGGCGAGAGATCGGGGAGGACGTGGGATGCAGCCAGGAGGCCACAATGCCAAGCTTTTTGCCTCACTTCCAAGGGAGCAGGTAGAAATACTTTTGCCTTTAGACACGGTTGGACGACCCCCATGGGCCCAAAAAGAATTTTCTATAAATATTAGTCCATTATTTTCAAGGTTATGCAGATGAATAACAGCGTCTCCTCTGTGGTTGGTGTTGGGTCCCTGGTCTAATGTGGGTCAGTTAGACCTGAACAGCTGAGGGGACCTGTATGAATATTAAAGTAAGTGCTATAATCACTCTCCATTTAACATCACTCTAACATATGCCATGCTTTAAACTGTGCATGAATAGCTGTATAAATCTTTCAGTATGCACTCATCTGCTGTAAGTTCATCATCCAGGGACCCTCTCTCCCTCCAAAGCCATTCATTTTTCATGGAGCCCCGCTGGTAATGGAGCACAGGACTGAGAAATTACTGTGAGAATCTTAGACGCTTTGTGGTACGAATACAAAAACGTACAGAGGCTTTTATGTGATTAAATGTTCCGCTTTGCTTTTATCTGCTATTACTACATCCCTCCATGAATATGCATAAATATAACATCAGATAAAAGTCTGACTTTTGAGAAAAAAGTCAGATTTAAGATTTAAGGCTAAACTTCAGGTAATGATGGAGTCTCTTATATTTTATAGCATCAAACCGTGCCCGAGATCCTACATTTCCTCCCAAATCAGCCATACCTCAACAACAGTTTGTACAATCATTCCCTATAACCTTATTATAGAAAGTGAGAATTTTGAAAGTGTTGGCATTGGACATACAACAATCATTGGTATTGAACGTAACCCAGGGTTGTGCAGAATCGCTCAATATCGACGTTCGTGTCTGATGACAGAGTTGATCATTTGCTGGTGGTCAGTGTCGTGTTCTACGCTGCGATGTGCTGTGGCTGCAGACTGAGAGCAGCTGACACCAACAGAATCAACATACATCAATATCAGGAAGGCTGGCTCTGTCCCGGGGGTGGAGAGGTGCAGCTTGATACTCTGGTGGAGGTGTCAAAGATGTGAACGCAGCTCAAGCTACAGAGCATCATGGGCAATACCCGGCACTCCCTCATGCCTTTCTGGATGAATCACTGAAGGCCAAGGGAGATCCCTCCTCCCAGTGGCCACCAGTCTGTGTCAGGACTGAAATATCTCAACAACTAGTGTACTGGATTTGATTTGGTACCCTGAAAACAGCTTTGTGTTAAAACAATGCAAGGAGCTGCATTTAAGGGCGCTTGTTGCTTCAGGTACAAGTATGATGATGCAATAAGATCCTGGAAGTCCAGTTTTAAGTAACAGATTTGTGAGTTTGAAAGATTAACATATGCCCAAAACCCTACATAGCACTTTAAAATATTCTAAGGAAGGATTTGACTGCTTACTTGCACTTTTTTCAAGTAGGGCTAACGTTGGTCTGAAGGCAGCCTAAGACAGGATGCACGTTACACAATGATTTGTTGACTGCCCACTTTGAAGCAGTTGGCACTCTGCTGGGCACTCAGGGTCCCGTGAGTTACAATGTCACTTCCAATTAAACTTCACAAATAGACACCAAAAAGATGTAATCGTTGAATTCGTTTGTTTGTACCTGCTGTGTTCCCAAAGCTCTTTTACCTCCATCCAAATTTTGCTTTAATGTTTTACAGCTGTGAGCATGCCCTCCAGTTCCTTTGTTCAATGCATCATGGGAAAACAGCATCCAGCAACAGCACATTCAAAAATCAAAGATTTATTTTGTGTGTGGATATTTTAGCACTTTTCCAGTGTGAACACACTACATACTCACACCTGCTTAGAATTAATATATGGAATTAGGACATACACTATAGAAAGCAGATACTCTACTTCATGACACCAAGAAACTAACTGCAGCCATAAAAACACAAAATGGAAAAAGAAAGATTTGTTTGTACGGGACAGTGACATACAGTGTGTCTTCACAGTGCTTTAAGGTAGGTCAAGGTGTGGCCTCATTGTAGAAGCGTCTCCTCACTGCGTTCTCCTTCACCCGCACTTCTATATTTGGAGTACATGTCACACAGCCTGCAGTAATCCTCCAGTCAGGGAGGAGCTGAGCCGAGTTTGCTGGTGGTTTAAATTACTGGTTTTCAATCTCGTTTCAAGTGACTTTGTCGCAAAAGATTTTCTCTCTTCACCAAAAGTAAACGTGAGGGTGTTATATATGTTTCAAGAGTAGCTTTAACTCTTATATTAAGCCTTTAATTTAGAACATGTCCTTAATTCCATACTAATTTTCATCACTGTACTAAGATTTACAGTTATCCAAGAGATTGGGCATCGAGAAGGACAAAGTCAAAGGCAACCGTCAGTCCAGTTGATTTAAGTCAATCCATTTAAAATCCATGTTTGGCCTGGCCGACTTTTCAGACTCTAAAGTGCTTTTAAGAAATTGAGACTTTTTCAAGGGAGTTCAATAAATGCTGAGATTTTGTGAAGGACAGGCTGCTTTAGGCTAAAATAAGAAGATCAGGGAAAGTTACAGCATATATTATATCAAACTGTGATATAATAACTGTGGGGCCCCTATAGGACCCACTTGGAAGATGCTTTCAGGGGTGTTGAATGAACAAAGTGACAGTATTTAATTGTGACTGACTGGTTAAATTAGAACTTCAAGAACTGTGTCAGCTGCACATTTGTGATAAATGTTTGTCCCATAATGCCTATGAAAATTTCTGAAAATATGCACTTTCTACCAACTTTTCTAAGATTAGGCTAATTGCACATACCTCCTATACTTAGTTTTGGCCCAAATAAATGCATGACAGCTGGACATTATTCTCTCTCACAGCCCTCATAATAACGCTTAAACGCTTCAGATCATTTGCAGCATTTGACTGACCACACCCTTAGGAATGCCAGTGTCTGATATTAAAACAAATTCGCCTCTGTGTTTATTCATGATTTGAGTCAAGTATGACCTAATAAGCATGTATTAATACCGTGATTAGAGAGAAGCCTAAGCACTCTGGTGTCGGTGATACACAGATTACATTTTGGAGAAGAAAAACAGCGCTGCAAGCTGACTGGTAGCCTATACGGGACCTTTAATGCAGCTGCAGCTCTTCATTCAGCAGCTGAGTGGAGCAGCGGATGACCGGAGGAGGGACGCTTTTCAAGGAAAACCAGACCGCAGCTCTATTCTTATCGCATTTTTAAAACCCACTCTGATGCATACTGAGGGATTTCCCCGTTAGGCTACTTAGAATATTTCGCTGGGGAAGTGCCGTCCTGGATGCGGACTGAGCGGATTGCGGCAATCAAAGCGTCCTGAGTGATCAGAGCTCAGCAGCAGCATCACATTGTATGAAATGCGTCACCGCGATCCAGTTTTGCCATTTACACATATCGGCTCTCCACTCACGGACTGTTCCTCGCACTGACTATTTCATCAGGTAAGAATATCCTTTATTTATAGGCTTGGGATTTGAAGAAATGCAGACATTGTCCTCTGACATTCTGCTGCGTGGAGTGAGGGGAATGATTGCCTCTGTTAGGTTAAATCTTGGAGGCCTACACGTTACAATAGATGATGTATTGTTCCGACTTCCACCCCATCTTACATTCATAGCAACAGCCGTTTTTCCAACTGATCATCAGCATATGCGCTATTAAGGGCTGCCAGGTTTTATCTAACATTGTGATTTGGTGTCAAATGGTGCACACTCCCCACGTTAATTGTTTAAGATTGGTCTTATTAATGTAGCCTGGGCCAGTTAATGAGTGTGGGTGGGCGTGTTTCTGATTGTTCCGATTGGCAGCCTTCTCTGGAGCTGGATGAGCAGGTCTCATGTGTCTTCTTTTCGGTGCAGGTAACCTGCATGCGCGGGCCGGTGTCACCGCGCTGAGCCCGGAGAGCACAAAGGGTACAGGGGTCAGAGTGACAAGAGTGGCCGGTAAAGGTGGACCGGATGACAGCCAGAACGTCTGAGGCCTCGGGGCTGTCGGTGCCACTGCACCGCTGTCACGGGGTTCTCCAGGCCAATAACGGCACCTGCGCGGAGCAGCTCAGCATCTTCCCCCCGTTCTCCTCCACCCTCGCGCTCCTCGTGCTGCTGGTCGTGCTCGTGGGGATCATCCTCGTTTCCCTGGCAACGTTCCACTTCCACAAGAGGAAGCTTCGGAACAGGAAGATCCAGCGCGCGCAGGAGGAATACGAGCGCGACAGTCGCAGCCCCGCGCGCGCCGGGGCGAGCGGGGAGCCCGTGAGGCCGTGCGTCATCGTCCGACCGGTGAGATGCGACGAGAAGCTCTCGTGCCAGAGCACGGAGAGCGGGGACGTCACCGAAGCGGCGGAGGACAAACAGGTGCTGCACGAGACAGTTCCTCTTGACTGTTAACTTAGTGCAACTTCAGGGAATGAGACTGTGGAATAAACAGGAAAAGCAATAAGGCACAAAGAACTCCCACACCCATCTCTGCTGCTTGTAGATGACTTAGAAACAGTAGGAAAAAAATGCAGAATACTGAGCAGAATAGTAGGCCTAGAGGTAACACTAGTACTACAGTGGCACATAGGTTAGCTATGAGGCCACACACCTTCCTAATATACTAGCCTAGTATTTAACCAACCGGTAGGCCATTCCTAATGGAACTGTATAAAGTATTTGCCTGCTTTGACTTTTGGACCTCTCCCTCTTCCCCAGCCTAAAACGTCTTTAAACCTCAAAGATGTTTAAACTTATAAATACTCCGTGGGATGTGTGACACACGGTTGTGCTAAATTATTGAGAGTTGGTGACACAACACAGACCATAATGGCTCGCTGATCTTCCTTGGCATGTCCTCTGACACACTACCAGTATGTAGTAGTAGACTATAATGGATGTTGTGGTGCTGTTAGGCAGTGCAAAGCTGCATATAGGCTGTAGAAATGGCTTATTTGTATGCGTAGTATTTTTTTCCTTGAATTAAGTGACTTAGCATATTTGCATACAGTAATGTCCTCCAATGTCTGTTAGACGCCTGCAGGAAGCTCTAGTTAGCCTGACAGGATGCAAGACTTTTTGCTGTAGTTATGCATATAAGATTTGTTTCTTTAATGTGTCAGATAGTAAGTTTTAGCGCTAATACAGTATTTTCATTTTTGAGTATTTATATATTCTCTGAAATGTAATAAATCGAGAATCCTTCCCACAGAGGGTTTTTTGCCAGTCTGTTTTTGAGCCTTCATATTGTATCATAGTGGGCCTAATGGAAATTATGCGTAACTTACTATATGAATTCACTGTAAATGTATGCCATTATGAGAGCTGGAATGTTTTACAGTAACGTCATCTTTCTGGAGTTCATATAATCTGCCTTATCAAAGGAAAATATGTAATATTTAAAGTTTATAAATAAATACTTATGTTATGGTAATCCTTTGAATGTGTTAGTAATCTTGAACACTTGTAGCCTGTTGACCATTATCTAACAAACCTGAATGCTACTACTCAAGAAATGTGCGACTACACAGTATATTGAATTGAAAGAGAACTTTTCCCACCATTCACTCCTAATATAATACCGTATAGGCACCATTTCATAATATGCAAATGTTTGGAATGATTTTTATTACGTCACCCATGGCACTAAACAAGTACAAATGACCTTCCTTAGGGAGATCTGTAGAATTGGCACATGGTCTCCTGCATAAGGACCCTTATAGCTACCAAAGAACCATGTCACTGCTTACACAATTTGGTACATGGGACAATGTGAACTACTGATACTGCAGAACCACGTCTATGGAATACAGAATCAAATCCACTGCATATAGAACAAAGTCTACTGTATAGACCCTATAAATCTTTCAGTGTGATTTATTGACATGAAGGTTATCCATAAGTCCCATTCTTAATCTCAACATCACCCCCCAGTAATGGCGCCACAGCCTGTCTTATTGGAGGTCAGTGGAAGTGAATCAGCATCAGTCAGTGTGTTGGCCCGGTACCAGGACACCATGTTCCTAATTGTCCCCAGCAAGAAAGGCCTAGGAATATGAAGCAGTCTTTGGCAAGGCTCCAGCCCTGGAAGATGCACTGACAGACTCCCTGTCTATCTTATCTCATTGGCATAAGTGCAACAGAACAAAACCATTTATCTTCGCAGGGAAATTGGAACTAAGTCAATGAGAGATGACTAATGTATTCTCCATTTAAACATATGTTTATGTCCTTCAGAACAATTTATAGATTAGGATCCATAATTATCATACATGTTTTCCAGTCCTCTGCAATATAAAGACAAGCACTTCTTGTAAATGATGTAATTCCAAGCAACTGAGAGCAGGTACAGTATGGAGGCATAACCTAAGATATAATTACATTACTTTTACCTCCCAACCATCCTGTGGAACTACACATCTCTCCATTTGACACTTTCCCATGCATTTGCTATAGGTGGAGTTAAATTGTATTTACTGGGAGGGGGGATGAAACTGGCTGGCTGTCAGTGGCAAAGAATGGGTGTGAGTGTCTAGGGATGCATGGAATGGAGAAATGGATGAAGATTAGTGGCGCTATGTCGCTGGGGATAGAAGGAGGTCAGTGGCTAGGAATGGTTGGTGGTCAGTTGATAGAAATGAATGCAAGTCAGTGGTTAGGAATGGAAGGAGGTACGTTGCTAGAAATCAATGGAGGTCAGTGGCTAGGAAAGGATGGAGGAATGGAAGCAGATCAGTCACACTAAGGATAGACGGAGGCAAGCAGCTATGAATGGATGAAGTTCAGGTGCTAGGAATGTATGGAGGTCAGTGGCTAGGGATGGATGGAGGTCAATTGCTAGGAATCACTGGAGGTCAGTGGCTAGGAATGGATGCAGATCAGTGGTGCTAAGTTGCTAGGAATTGAAGGAGGTAAGTAGTTAGGAATGGATGAAGGAAAGTGGCTAGCAATGTATGATCGTTAGGGGCTAGGAATGGATTGAGGACAGCAGCTAGGAATAAATACAGGATTGTGGCTAGAAATGGAAGGAGGTCAGTGGCGGTGGGTGCTAGGAATGGATGGAAGTCAGTGGTGATAAGTTGGTTAGTAGCAGTTAGTAGCTAGAAATAGATGGAGATCAGAGGTCAGTGGTTAGGAATGGATGAGATGATTGTCATTAGTTGGGGATAGATGAATTAGGACTGATGTTGTTTATTGTCACACATATAGAGCTGCATTAGAAAGAGACAGAGGGAGAGACTTTTGTGTGATATAAGTTTGCTTTGGGAATAGCCTAGTTATTGTGTATAGCCTAATTTAGAATTAATGAGGCCAGTTTTCAGGCTTTTGTTGTCCCAGGGGGTCTGCTCCTCAGTGCTGCAGATAGACTTTGCAAGGGACATCGGTTGGCCAGTGAGTGGATTAGGTCCTCTGAGGCTGTTTATTATAGCATTATTATGGTTGTGTGTAATGTGTGTGTTGCCTCAGGCAACTGATCTTCAGGTAGTAGAACATTTAAGTAGGACCATATAATCTCATAGGAAGATTTTATGTAACGTTTGGTGAGCATTTGTGCTTCCAAGTGAAAAAAACCCTAGTTTTCAATATCCCTAGGCCTATATAAATAAAGTTACTTACTTTAAGATTTATTTATTGACCTTCCATTCCTCTCTACTGGTGCCACTCCCAGAACAAAGTTTACATTTTTTGCCCCCCTATTGGTAAGGCTCTAATCAGTGCAGTGAGAGGCTTTGAGAGTTGCACATTTTGTTTTTTAACGTGTTCTCTTGTTGTTGAATTGATTGGCCAGACCTCCGTTTTTGAGACATGGTTTGGACTGTCTCAGTTGAAAATACATTTTAAATTTTATTTGTTGAACACACACAGTATTCACAATTTTTCCCTCTCCTTTGAATGTCTTTTTTCAATCTTCCAGGCACCCATTGATTTCCTGTCATTTATGGTAAGTATGAAGATCAACTTTCAGAGGTTGAATCTTGGTTGAGTTCACAAACCTTGGTGTGGTTCATCTCTCAGTTCTACAGTCTCTTTGTTTAACACACAGACTTGTTCTTGCTTAATTTGGAAATGCTCACAATTATAAAATATTCAGTTTGAGTTTGGTAGACCGTGAAAAGAAACACGGTAGAAAATGGGTACATGCAGAGATGTTCTGCCCTCTTTCTCCTGTCATTCATATAGACCTCATTTTCACTAGAACCATTACTGACAGTTACTCATACACATCACTGAGAGATGGAGTAGTTTTTCGGGAACGTGGTGATTTAAATGCGAGTCATAGGGTCACTGAAAGGGGAAAATAGGAGTTTATTAAATGTATGAATATGACGGAAATAAAACATTGCTTTATTGCCCAGTATACTTAGCTATGGCGAGCTACAATGTGGCTCTAGTGATGGTAATGTCATTTTCTGTGATAGTTGGTCTAACAGACTGAAATATCTATTAAGAACTAAATGTAAATTTATACCGATGCGACTTTATATTAACTGATTGTTTGGCTATCTGGCGATGACAACACACCACTGACATATTATCACCTTAAAAAGTTGTTGGCACGGTGAACTTGTTGGCAAACCGTTGCTTATTTACACATCCAGCAGATCTGAAAGCCTCATTAGTATTCATTTGGGGTCATGTCAGGCTTGTTCTGTTTTCCTGATGATTCAAACCCATATTGTGTTAGGACACACCAAGACAAATACATCACCATGCAGGCAGGCCCTCTTGCCTGCCCTACACAAACTCACCTTCTGGCTCCCTTTCACTCATTTGTTCTGGTTTAACACTGTTTTAATATTGGGTCTTTTGAGTCATTGGGATGCCAAACAACACAGTGCTATTTACTGTGAGTACAAAACCAAACAACACTTCATGTTTGCTGTATGTAAGATGTTTCCGGTTGATACGCACCACTGAAGGACTCTGAAGTGGAGAGGGGCTTTAAGATGCAATAACTGATGGATGGGGCTGCTGCCTGCCTGGCACTCCTGTAGATTTATAGCTGCATGGCTTCATGTCCCGTATAGTAATCCATTTGTGGGACACTACGACATTTTTGTGACAGCTGAATTAGGGTTCTGTGTGATTGCACACCTTAGCTTATAGCACAAAGGCTTGCAACATCGAATCCTGTACAAAGGCCAGTGACATTTTTCCTAATAAGAATGTAATGCAATGGGGTTACAATTCTCAGTCAATACACGTGACACAGAAACGTTAATTCTGTCACAGATGTTTCAGAAAATGGTTCTCAGATCAAGTTGTAACAATGAATGAGCTTGGCAGGCCTAGAAGCCTGATTTTGGTCAGGGACACATTAAATTTTAGTTCTACCCAATTACAAAAAACTAAATAAAACAGATACTCACTTACAGGAGAAGTCTTCTTCTTGACAACAAATCCCATCAAATGACTAAAACCAACAAGGAATTGATCCTACGGTTAAGGTAGGCAAAGTCAGATCTCTCTGCCATAGAGCTTCTTTGTTGTCCAAAAACTATTAAAAACACATCACTGAGTCACAGCTTTGCCCTGATGATATGTTCCTTTATCACCATGACCATGGACACTGAGTCAATCTCACACACACACTGTCCTGCTGCAGAAAAGTACTTACTAAAGCACCAAATGTGTATTATTCAGCAGCAATAGTTCCCAACTAATGAACTCCTCTAAGGAAATTAGAGCCTTTCAAAACATTAACATGTTCAGTAGGAACCAATGGGCTTGGGACTGAGATGCCACAGACAAAGTAGGGGCGTCTGAAAGTATTGAGAGACGGACTAACACACTTTTAGCTTTGTTGCTTTTATAGGATTTTTTGACAATAACAAAAATATAGAACAAGACCACAAGGTTTATACTTTACGTCTAATGGTTTCTAGTTAAAGCGGATATAATCAATATTTTCATAGTAATGATAACGTGAAAACAACGTGTTTGTGAAAAGGTTCATTTGTAGTGATGAATCTACAGAGATTATCACCTGAACCTGCAGCTCCCCTTGACTTTAGGGAGTTCCAGCTCATTGTTTATCTGTCCGGCCCTGTTACTGTTTTGGTTCACTCTCACGGCGTCGTTTTCGGCTGCAGCAGGCAACTGTTTTCAGTGAAAAAGCTCTAAAAACCCACTGTACACTACCGGCTCAGCACCAAACAGCACACAGACACAGTTAGCTGGTGAACATAGTGGAGCATTTAGTAGCTAAAGAGCCAGATATTTCCCTCAGGAATACGTAGAGACACAAACCGAGCTAAAATTGATGAATATGGACAGGAAGATTTTTCACCAAATCCTCTGGGTAGGATCTGCTCTAGGGCTTTAGCTACAACTGAGAACAAAGAGGTCTCGTCCTTGGTATTTTCCCTGGGAATTTGGGAGTTTTAGCAACCTGGGGATTGAGTCTATTATTTTTAGACAAAATATATATGTACATTTTGACAACTTGGAGGGTATTTTAAAATCCCGGCTATGACAGTGGAAAACCTTAAAAATGGAGACCATCATATTCACTGTAGAAATATCAAATGGTGATGGTGAAGAAGGGATAATGAACAGCAGAGCTCAATCCTACTCAGAACAGAGTTTTATAGTCTGTCTGTAGGTTGGATGAGCCTGTGGGACCATGACTGAGCTTTGACTAGGTGACGTAATGCTCATCTAGTTGTTTCTTATCATTGTTGCATTACAAAGCTGATAGAACTGGTCTGAAGTTGGGGCAGAGTTGTTGGATTTCCAGGAAGAGAAATTAATTTATTGTTGTAGACATGTTTCTCTAATCAATAGCAGTCGCAGGATAGAAAAATAATCTTAGTTCACTTCCCACACATCTAAAAGTTTAGAACAGAGAATTCTCTCGGGTTCAAACATACCAACTTGTCTGAAATAAGCTCCATGGACAGTAGAACAATTACCAGATGACAGCTAAACACAGCCTATTTAAAAAAGGAAATTAAGATTTAAACAGCAGTCCACTTTACATTTGTCCTCCTCCCTTTTTCTTCTGTTTGGGTTTCTTCTTCTTCTTCTTGGCTGGCTTGCTCGCAGACTGTGTCTTGCTCTTCTTGGCTGGGTTGGGCTGAGAAGCCGTCGCGCCATCGGCTGGTCGTTTCTGTTTAGTTTTCTTGTCATGTTTCTTTTTGGCTTGTCCTTTGTCTGCTCCTGGTCTTTCTGTGGAGGTCGAGTTGTCTCCTGCTGGCTCTAACACAGGCTTATTGCGCTTTTTACGCTTTTTTGTTTCTGGCAGAAAACCTCTCTTCTTCTTGGGAACTTGCTGTTGGTTGGCCTCCTGGTCAGGCTTCGTCTTTTCAACTTTGGGTTTCCTGTGAACGTCAACAAGTATACGTGCATGGTCAACACAATAGCTTCAATACACTGTGCAAAAATAAACAAAAAACATGAAAGAGACAGGACTGTTAGAAGAGCGGATTCAAGTGGTCAATGCGGGGCATCCCAGCTAACTCTTTCCTTGTGTTGTTATCAGTTGAGGTATAAATAACAAAGAAGAAATAAGCTGATCAAATTTCTCTGGTTTCAGCAACAGTCTATGCTTTTAAATCTAAAATTTGTTTGAGCAGACACTTGGGGACATATATATTTTCAGAAGCTAACACAACATCTACTTCAACATTTAGTATGGAGTCAAGTTTATTGGTTATATCAGCTTGTCTAACAGTTACTAAACTGAACTGAGAGTTACAAAATCAAATCTACAAATTAATAAAAATTCGTTTTAAATCAAATCACCAAAAATCATCATGAATCAAACTGAATCTGCGAAGCAAACGATCAACTACCCTGAACTTCAAAATGTCTGTGTTTCTTGAACAGTGTGTGATGTTAATCTGGAAGTGTGCTTCAGCCGGTGGTGGTGGTGAAAAGTGCACTACAATCAAAATAGCACAAAATGCAATAGTTCTTCTCTTTGTCTGTGGCCTGTCAAATCTTTTCAGCGCACATTTTTAAGGTTTGAAACCTCAGAACAGCAGCAGCACCACCACAGAATGGAGGGAGCACTGGGAAGTGATTTATACCACACACCCTACTTTAAAAAAAAACACACACACACAAACCAAAAAAAACAAGAAGTCACAACTAAAGACTTTGAATGGCTGGACATTTTTAGGTCAGACAAACAATTGAACTACATGAAAATAACAGAGCCCCCTCATTCATTTCAATGAGACCACTGCTTTGGGTATGCGTTGGCCAATCAAATATGTGCACATCTACCTTGTTGGGTGGGGTTGGTAGCATTATGCTAACTCTACTGCAAGTGTGATAATGGTGGAGAAAACAATTGGTGCTATACAAGGAGGATACACTGGTGGTGCTAGTTGAGTTATATCATCAACTGTACACTGCTGCTACAAAATGAGGAATCACTGAGTACGTTAACATGCACTTAAGTATCTGCTTTGCTTTGATTTGATTTTTTAAACGTCATGTAAACGAGAAACCGGGTTCACGTATTCGGGGAAGGGAATTAGAGAAACCTGATTTCCCGGGCTAGATTTCTCTTGGAGCCATATCTCGGACGTGTACAGTATATGCATGCCTGGGTTTCTAATCTGCTTTTTACATGTGTGCATGTCAAAAGACTTCAGACAGGGGAAAAACCATTATACAGATATTCATCCGTGTATTCAAAATTATTTAATTCAAAGTCGGCCTAAAACCAAACCTGACACTGACATTTGACTATTGTAAAATTCAGACACATTCACACAAGGATAAACTGTGACCCCATTACAGAGACTGTCCTGTAACTGCACCGACAGACCAAATGCTCCAACACAAACGAGCGGAAAATCTGAAGTAGAATCGTGTATGAGTAACACAGGTTAAGACCTGGTTATTACCTGATGTCTCCCGCTAACCTGTGTGTGTGTGTGTGTGCACGCAAACACAAACACACACACGCCACAATAACTCACGTGACTCCAAAGTGTTTCATCACAGCCCAGTAGGTGTCCTCCAGCTTGCCGGTCTTCTTGAAAGCGATGACGCCGGTCAGGGACTGCAGGACCTTCTGAAGGGGCTCCAGGTCCACAGACAGCTTCTACACGGCACAGGCAGCAGAAGCACAGACTTGAGTCTGGACTGGAACCGCATCAACAGTTCCCGCGCACGATGTCATCCTGACACTCCACAGCCCACCTACCTGCTGGTTAACGTGCTTGACCAGGAACTGACAGAGCTCCAGGGTTTTCACCACTTTCTCCTTCACCACCTTGCTCTCAGTTTGACCAACCTGCTGAAGACTCTGAGGGAAAAAGACACTGGGGTTATGACTGCTATCCATGTTGGCCTTATCATCAACTGATCCAGGCATTGCCATCCCCATCTGATTGATACATTTTGACTGATTATGTATATACTGTAAAAGAGATGAAGTACCGCACTGGTAGTCATCGTCTTAGACCCCTAGGCCACCAGGACGCCCCACAATAAAAAGCATTTTAATGATGAAGGCAGTGGTTGGCCTTGTGAAATGGAAGTGATGACAGGGACATTCCTGGTGAGCAAACATTACCAACAATGGACTTTATACAGTTTTTCTAAAACTAGATTCAGACACTATTTTTGCAGCTGGTAAAACTTAACTTTAAGCAGTTTACACACATTTAATAAGTGGTTTATAACACACTGATGGAGTGCACATCACAGGTTGCATTGAGTCAGTTTACCAAGCCCCGAACCTAGCTGCCATGAGAACAAGGTCATAAAGAGGAGCATTTCTGGCTCTTCTTAACTATCTTAGCTTCTTCTCAAATAGAAATCTAGTCAACACCAGTTTCAACCAAGCATACATCAAGAAAGGGAGACACCCCAAGGTCTCCTAATGTTTACGACTGGACAGTCTGAACCTTCTCTCACGTCAAAGGTTGCAACGCCCCTTTCGGGTTATTCAAAAGATGATTGAACAGTGATTCAGCGATTTTACATAAACCTGCAGTTTTTGTCAGAAAGTCATTTTGAAAAATTGCACGCACTGTTTTTATAAACAGCGCAGCACAGAAAACGAGGACTGACATTTCATCTTCTTGACGGCAAATCTTTGGCAACTGGAGTTTTAAAAAAAACCCTACGGAGGAGTTATGTTGCTTGGCAGGTTCGTTTTTGTCTAGGAGGAAAAAGACGGGGCATCGCAGAGGTGAGGCGGTTCGGTGAAGTATTGCAGAAGCGTGTAATTATGCAAGTCCTTACCCTCCGCTGACCTGAAGACACAGAGGACAGCGAGTGCAGTACTGGCTCTAATCATCGTTTATCACAGCACGATGCAATTTCATAAACCTTCTAGAACAATATCATTAAAATTTGCTAGAGGATGTTGGTGAATGAACGTCTCCACTTATAATGAAGAATTGATGTGTACTTATAGCCTCACGCTCGTGCACACAGAAAATTTGTTTTAATCAGTTCCAAACGGAGATGTTTGCAGAATTTAAATTGGGGAAAAAGAGAGCACTGCACTGCATTGGCGGAGAAACAGTCAGACCAGTGCATCCCTACCAACAATCATGAGTGTAATGTCGTGGTGTCCACACATACAGTATATGACCAAAAGACCCTGAACAAAGTATTAATTGATTTTTTTGGCACACAGCTATCTGTAAACACGGCATCTGTCTACTTTCACATCCAGACACGGAGCAACATCATCATACATTTGGAGTCGTGTTTCTGTCCACCTGATGAGCGTAAGTCCATTATTCACTCTCTTTTAGCTCAGTTTATGGTCTCCACCAACTGCTGACAAAAATCTCTGGCTCCTCAGCTGCTAAATGCTCCACTACGTCCACCAGCTAGTCGCTAACTGTGCGTGTCTGCGGTTTGGAGCTGAGCAGGTAGTGTACAGTCGGTTTATCAACGCCTTTTCACTGAAAATAGCGAATAAACAATGAGCTGAAAAAAAAAAAGACACTGTGGCCTTGATGAAACGTTCCATAATATGTTGAAGTTCTTTTACAGGCTTGTACAGGGTTCTTTCCACTCCAGGTGGACTGAAAACATTCCCTAAACAACTGATCAAATTTCCTGACTTCTTGCGTGTGCATGCAGCTCATGCTCCGTGTTAACCCTGAGATGCGTCCCAGGACTGTGGCGCAGCGCCGTGTTGGACCTACCGCTGCCAGCTGACCTGTGACCTTCACACAGAGCTCTGTCCACTGAGCGCCACTCAGCAGCTGCTGAACCTCCCTGTTCTGCATCGCCCGCAACACCAGCACACATGCTTGGCCCTAAACACGCACACGCAAAACAAAACAATGTCCATGAACAGATAACAGCAGATATACAGTAGATGGTAATACATGAATATATAACAGCTGAGACGGAGGGAGGAGGTTCTTCTTTGTGTTTACCAGAACTATTTAAACTTCGAGAAATACTGATAAACAGACAACTTGATATGACTAAGCCGCTGTGAGGATTCAGTTCAGATAGACGAGTAAAAATGGTTTACTGACATTTGATTGGGATCAGTGTGTTAGGACTAAAGCCCGATCAATACAGCTGATTTTAGCTTATCAGAGATATATCCGTAATAGAGTATATAATAATAAGTAATGTCACACAATGACATAATCTCACATTCTGACCATATACCAAAAGCCTCTTCCGTAACATTTTCTAACTTCTTCTATGACTTATTTATTCACTAATCTACTGTATTTTATTTATTTTTTAATAAAGGGAACTACAAACCGAAATCCTATTATACAACCCTGTGTTGTATAAAGATCAATGCATCGGTCTAGTATCTTGTATCTAACTGAGAGGTTGAAAGTCTTCTTTTTGAAAATCACGGAGCCATCTGTGTTGTCGTTGTTTAATTTACTCTTATGCAACTTTGATGTTTGAGAGACACCTTTGTCCAAAAGTAGCGATGATCTTAAATATGTTTTCCTGGTTATTCTTCTGCCTACAGAGCCTAGGTATTTACATCGAATGCAAATAATGTTGTATTTCCTTTTCTGTCAGGGACTCTGCTACAAAACTGTTCCTGCAGTAGAAAAGGGTCACAAATCTTTACCTGCTGGTGTACTCTGACTCCAGATGTGATGTGCTGCACTGCTGCATCCAACAGGTTCACACACAAAACCTGGAAATAACACACAAGCTGCATTAGTTACTGCCAGCGGAGACGGGGCTTCTGTCTCCACGGTGACCTGAGCAAACGTCTGTACTCTGAACGAGAGGTGTAGCTGTACTCACGGGGAATCTGTTGAACAGGTCCGTGAACATCTGAGCGGTCAGAGGGCTCCTCCTCTTGCTCATGAAGGAGCTCAGAGCCTCTCTGAAGACGGTGGAGACCCGATCCACATCCACGTTGCCCATGAACCTCAACTGCAGGCAGGCAGACACACACACACACACACAGCATGAAAGATCAAACAACACAAAATCAGGGATCAGACGTTCTTTCACAAAGGACACCTTCACACATCACAGTAAGAAAAGCACAGGCGTAAATAACAAAATCAGTGATGGCTGAATTCCATTTAGCTGCTTCAGTTTCAGTGTCCTGGTATTGTGCAAAATGTCAGCTGTGAAAAGGGCCTATTGCTCTCATCCCTGGTTAAATAAAGGTAAAATACAAAATCAAAATACAGACTAACTGGCATCCTTCTTAATCTGTTTTGGTCTTTATCTTGTTCATTCTTCCTCTTGAATTTTAGAAATGTAATTTTTCAATGCCTGTGAGCACCACAAACTAAATTCCATTAGCCTCCATGGTCTTGGTGTGGAGGCAGAAGTCTCAGAGACCAGATATCTCTAAACCTGGACAAATAAAATCAAACAGAAGAGGAAGACGCTCTGGCTAAAGATTATCCAGAACTGACCCACTTAAATACAAAAACAGGAATTTATATAAATGAAACAGTAACCACTGCATACCACGTAAATATGTACGTACCACCTGTCTACTGACCAACCTTGTGACTGAAAAGAAAAAGGAAAGCTTGGCCTGACCTGTGTGTGATTTGTTTTGGGTAATGTTGGTGAAATGCTTGACGACCGTCTGCGGCAGCAACACATCACGCAGTGCTGGGCTACTAACGGATTGATTTCCTGAAATCAAGCGGTGAATGAAAACATAGGGGACAAATGAATCGGCGTGTGTAAACATACGTCACTTGCTGCAGCTTTGTCGGCCGTTTGCTCCCCTTTGGTGTCAGCAGGTGGAGCGCCTCGCAGCACCTTTACCACGTACAGAGATGCGCTGCAAGGACAGTTCAACATCAGCAAAATAACATAACACTCAAATTATGTGCAGGGCCCTGATATTTCATTCTTGGAAACAGACTTTGAGTCAACGCAGAGGTCTCAGAATGATGGAAAGTTTTAACACCTTCACGACAAATAAGCACATTTTGTATCTGTAGTTCTTTGTCAAGGACCTATTTTTCCCCATATGGAATTAAAACAAAATGTATTAACTATTCTTTAGTCATTCAGGCATTCACAAATATCACGGTGTGCGAGACAGTTTATCATAACTTTCTGTTCGGCTCAGTCATTAATGAGTAAGTTGTACCTGAAGTAGTAGAGGCAGACTGAGGAATCAGTCAGTTTCTGGGATTTAGTCATCAGTTTGTCCAGCAGGTCATGGAGCTCCCCCTGTCTGTCACCAACAGTCCTGCAGTAAACCTTGGACCTGCATAGCTGGTTCCTAAAAAAAAACAACAACCCACAAACAGGCTACATTTGCATTCAGTCAAAGTAAGAAATCATTAAATGTCTACACCATCCAACTTAAAGACCTAGAGGTTTGAAACCCCAGCTGATCCTCACAGCAGCATATCCTGAAGGAACATTTATGTCAGATTCGGCTTCATTTCTTATAAAGACATCAGCTTGGGTCGGACTCTGCACATGTTTTTGGCTGATGAAATTTTAGGGCTATGTATCACCTCGGACGCTGCACACATGTTGGACAAATGTTGAGCACTGAAATGACCCTAAACAACATCCAACCTACACCATAGAAGGATAAAGGCAAACGCGTTTACAGCTGTTTAAAACTCCACACGGGAAAGCAGAGAGAAGGGGGATAACGGGACACATTTCCAAACAGTCTCTCCTGGAAGGCATTCAGAGTGTTGCCCTAGTGTGCTCACATTAATAGTTGTGTCAAGAATGAATGCACTGGTACCTTAAATCCTCTTTGACTATATATACGCAATTTTATATTGCCATATTGAAATATAGAGTAATACAATACATTTTATGGAAAATTAATTTATATTTTTATGGGGGGGGGGGGAAAGAAAAATCTGCCTGGATCTCTGTTTTGCTCAAACCACCTCCACTTTCAGTGTGAAAAATAGCTTACGCTGCATTCACAAAATCTCACCAGAATGGGAAGAATATTATGAAGCAGTTGGTTAAGAAGAGAAACTAGATACAAACAAACTGTACAGCTCATTTTAAATGACCCAAATCAATTCTATTTGTGTTAAATTGGATTTTAGTTAGATGCGACTGCCAGCGATGGGGGCATTTCAGCCATGCTGCCATTTCTGTAGTGGAAGATATCGTCACCATCAGAAGTTCTGGATATCGCCGACTCAGAATTACAACTTGGAGGCTGAGGTGAAACTTTTTCCGACTTGGTTTGTTGTACTTACGGTCTAAAGAACATGGTGACCAGAACACTGGCTTTTAATTTGAAAATTGAAGGTATATAAAACACAAAAAATGTTTGGTAGGTGATCTCTGGTGGATTAAAAACACTCTGGAATGAGTGTTTCAAACCCAATTACATAATCATGCTTAACAAAAAAACCAAACAAATTAAACACCAGGGATGGAGACCGTCAACATTAAATCAGTGACACACACAGATGCTATGATTCGCCTCCGTCCACAGCTGAAGTGCGTTACCTGAAGATATCTGCCGCTCGGCGGAGGAAGTCCTGCTCTTGCTGGTGGCTGTCGGAGCTCATCCCTCTGTCGATGACGGTGAGCAGAGGCTCCACCAAACCCAGCACAAGAGGACTGCCAGCCTGCCGGGCCACGAACACCTCAACCAGGTCCAGCACCTACAACATGAGGAGAAGCCAAACAAGGGAGGGAGACAGCTTTGGGGTTGCTGGAAGGTGTATTCCCCCCCCCCCCCCCACTTTTGATGGCGCTAGGCTAAACACATCCTTAGGGGCTCTCTCCGAACTGTACGCACAGATGAAATGGTCTTGGATCCGACTCTGGGTAAGACGGCAAATAGGGGTGCAACGGATCAAAAAACTCACGGTTCGGATCGTTTCTCGGATTGGCCATGCTTGATGTTTTTCCACTGTCATATGGCTTTCTTGTGCCACCGTGCCTACACACCGTCACGGTTTTATCCACGAACCTCTTTCCTTCATCACTATATTTGACAGGGAAGCCAAACTGCTCCCACACAGGGGATTTAAATGACGCGGGGCGTTTGAGCTCCTCCGTTCCTCCGCTCGCCATGATCACGCTGTGTGTGGACTTAAGATGCGCACAACTTTTTTATTTTCAATTATCAAACCGCGGCTCACGTGTGTGCCGAACTGAAGATATTGATCCGAACGGATCAATGACGATCCGTTGCACCACTAACGACAAACAGGCATATCGTCAGAAGTGTTTACAGGTCACAGCAGCCTGAGGATAAGGTACCTTGATCTTAAAGTCTCGGACCAGCGTCTTCTCTTTCTGTAGTTTTGTCTTTTCATCCTTCTTGGCCTGGGTCTTTCTCTTCTGCTCTGAGAACAGCGCTGACAGGCCCTTATCCAGCTCCATCATGGCTTCATCATCCAGATCTTCATCACTGCTGCCGTCCTCCTCTGTGGCCTGAAAATACAGCACAACAGAGGACTTTAACGCAATGTAACACCTCCTTCCTGCTGCAGAGACCGCTGCTGGTGAATCACATATAGTGAACGCATTCTTCTGTTAACCTCATCTAAAATCTCTCTACATACGAAACAAGGGCATTAATCTTAACAATATTGATAAATAAAATGTGTATAAGCAGTGGTGCAATAGGTGGTAAAAGCTCAATTCATGACATGCTTCTTTAAAAAATGACAACGCCAACACTGATGGGAATGTTTTTCAGGTATTTGGCCATAAACCAAAGTATTGGACAAATTGAAATTATGACCTGATGATGGCACTAAAAGGAAAAGTCAGTAGGTTCCTCTGGGGAACATGAATGTCTGTACAAAATTTCATCAAAGTGGGGGGACCTACTGACAGACTGACATTGCCGCCCCCGGAGCCACGCTGCTAGTGTGGCTAAAAATATGTGAAATAACAAAACCCTGTTTGTGCTGTTTAGAAGTCTTCCTGGTCCTCTGTTCCCAAAACCTTTTTCATTTCGGACTGAGCAAGATTAAAGCTGGGTCTCTAGTTGTGCTTAGCGCCGGAGCCTACACATGTGGCTGCCGTGGTTACAATGTAGCTGATGTGCACCGGCTCTACACATCAGGGCTGTGGCAAATGTAGAGAAACCGCATGGAGACCCGAAGAGCTGTGATTGGTCAGCTTTGGCTGCTTGTATTTTCTGTGATAAACGTTGTGTTTACAGATTGTTTTACTGCCCCCAAGTGCACCCCAAATAAAAAATAAATAAATAAATGTAGGTTTAAACAATCATTAATTCAAAACGATACACACAAACCACTGAGGGCAGCATGTGCGGAAAGCCTAAAGACCTACCAGAGCATTCTGCTGCTGCAGGACCTTCATCAGCTCCAAGCGGAAATTTTGGTCCACCTCGCCCTCTTCCACCTCCTCCTCCTCCTCCATTGCTTCATCATCATCATCATCATCATCATCATCATCGTCGTCATCCTCATCTTCATCTTCATCCTCATCTGATCCGTCAGACTCGTCCTCCTGGCAGAGCCCCAACCACATGTTTTAGGATATCCGCGTCAAATGTTTCGTCTAAATCAGTACAAAAATTCAAACTAACACTAAAGACATGCATTTATTGAGTGGAATCAGTAAATAAAAGGCCAACCACATGGGTCTGGGTAGAAAACCATACAAGGCAAAAGAAAAAGTAGTTGTGAAAAAGTAAGAGAAGAACGGACCTCCATCTCCTCATCGTCTTCCTCATCGTCATCTTCCTCGTTTGGTTTCTTCTTCTGGGTTTTGTTGTCGTCTGTGACAACCACAGCACTATCCTCGTCATCCTTCTCTGGGTCCAGGACCTACAGAGAGCCCAAAACCCCATCATTACGAAGCTTCCAGTGCCAAACACATGACCCAAGTGACTCTGAATCCCGTTAGAGATCGCTTATTTATTAAAGATGGCAGTGCACTCTCTGGGCAGTAAGAAAACAAGACATTTGTCCCATTTTCTACTGGATATCTGGTCCAGGTCGCAGTGGCAGAAGGATAATGGCCTGTTTATACAAGAGACCTGCGTATGACACACACTGGGGCATGTTCCTTCAGAACCAAATTTTTTAGACCACAGAACCGCTTAAAAAAAAAAAAAAGCGGTTCAGCAGGACATTTTTTGTCATCACTCACTACAGTTTGAGTAACGTCTGCTAACGACGACAGTGCCCAGCTGTTTTAGGAAATAACTGAGCTTTTGGGGGTTTTTTTTAAATGAAAGAATATATTTAGGAAGCAGTGGGTTTGGGTCTGAGAGCCACAGACATGGTAGGGAAACCAGGAAGTATTGAGAGACAGATTTGTGTTGTTGCTGTCTGGAGGGAGCTGCTCACGCTTGCATAACTTTGTCATTTTTCTTTGCATGATGCTTCTGCGAAGGCTTCATCAAGCCTGTGGTGCGGACACTTTGAATACAGATTCCGCCCATCCAAGCACTCTTATTGCACATTTTGCTATTTCGCTTTGACAGCAGGCAGCTGCTGTCTTGTGATTGGGCCAATTTTTTTTTACTAAGATTCTGTTTGTATAAAATAACATCACAGGTCTACAGCTCTAACTTCATCTACCTGTCAAAGCAAGTTTAGAAACATCCGTGACAACAGGCGTCGGGATTCTGTGCTTTACCGTTTGACAGTGAATGACCTTGTGTGTGTTACTTACATCTAAGAGGGCGGTGAGAGCTGCAGCAGTAACATGGGGGCAGATGGAGGAGAAGACCGTCTTGCAGACCTGTCTGATATGTCGGCTCGGCTGGGACAGCAGGGACAACAAGATGTCCACCATCACCTCCACCCACTCAGGCTCCTCCTCCTGCTGCTCTGTGGCTGCACCAAGGGAAAGGCACACACATGCATTGACTTTAAAGCAGTGTGAACACAGCATCTGGCATATTCTCACCACACAACAAAGGATGTATGTCATGTAATGACAAAAACATGTTAGCAAACAGTTGCATATTTACACATCCAGCAGACATGGAGCAACATTCTTGTTCAATAAGTCTGATATTCACACTCCTTTTAGCTCTGTTTTGGCTCTCCACCAACTCCTGAGGGAAATGTTTGTCTCTTTAGCTGTTAAATGCACCACCATGTTCACCAGCTAGTCGCTAACTTTGTCTACCGTTTTATGTTGGGCAGGTATGGTACATTGTGTTTTCAGAGCTAGCAGCTGCCCGCTGCGTCTGGAAATGACGCCGATGAGAGCGGTGAGCGGACCAAACCAGTAAAGTTGAGGGCCGAGAAAAACCAAAACAATGAGCTGACAGATGCCAAAACACTCCGCAGAGCTGAGGGAAACTGCAGGGTCAGGTGGGTTTGTCAACACAAGCGACCCCTTTGACATACACATAGTGAAAGCTGCACTAATCAATATTTTTAGATTAACAGTCGATCAAATTATTCCTTCTTTTTGAATATTCTATGCTATGTCACAGGAGTGACTTGACAGAAATTTCAGCTTTGAAGCTCATTCTTGACTTTTGGGTCAAACAAGTACAGGTACTGAGGTTTATTTTGATGGGTAGATGCTTTCACACATATGAGAGAATGCATGTTATATTGCACATAGATATATATTTGTTTATGGTATGGTATTTACTTGGTCTTTTTTTTTCGGTGATTAATGTGTTTTATGTGATTTTTACTGTGTGGATGTATTGCATTGTCAGCATCAAAGATGAATTTCTGTCCAGGAAACTGAACAGACAATAAAGTTTACCTAACCTAACAAAACAAAACAAAACAAAAAAAAAAATCACAATTTAAGGTCATGGAAGAGGACAGATCTGTCTGGAGATGGCATGCTTGTGTCTTCCGCAAACCCATTTTGTGACTTAGATCGGTGAAAATAAATCCTGCATAGAGCGACATTTCAGATGTGAAAGGATGATGATGATGATGCATCAGCGTCGTCACTGTGAATGAGGCCTCACCTTGTTTCTTCTTATTCTTCTTAGCCTTCTTCTCCAGAGCTTTGTCCACGCAGCTCTGCAGGTCCTTCAGGATGTCCAGCAGCTCTTCAGGGGCCTTCAGGAGAAATACAGTCATGACAGCGTTCAGAGTCAAGACGATTCAGCTCATTTCCATGGCAGTGCTTTGTGGGGTTTGTTGATTGGACGTTAAACTACAGTATTCTTTGAAAGCACAACAACAAAATCAAGGCTGCAATAATCCAATGAAAACAGTGCTACTGCTGTATATCATGGCTGTGGCAGAATGCTGCACCTTGAAGAGGTGCATGCCGACCAACAGGAAGAGCTGCTGGAACGCGCTGCTCTCTGCAGTCGGGCCTTTCTTTGCTTTCTTCTTCAGGCTTGCCACCGACTGCAGCATGCTGGAAGGACACAGATGTAGAGCCGAAGCTATCAAACATGATCCTACGTCGTTAATTAGTACTCATTAAACAGATACACTCGTATGGCCGTCTACACATCTTAAGCTGTCTTATTTACACAAACGCATCTTACTTGTTTAACCCGTAAGTAAAAATGACTTTGGTGTGTGTGTAGTTATAATATAGAAATGATGGCCAAAACTAAAAGAATAAGATCCAGGTTGTAATAAATTGAATTATCATTTAAACCTGTACTAATACATCCACGAGAGTGGCTATAATATTCTAACTCCATCAGGAAAAATTGTATTCTCCTGTTATCTTGATTTTGTCCTGCTCTTGGATCATAGAGGCCATACTCTGAGGAGATTCTGTTGTCCTACCTGTCCCAGGCCTGTCTCTGCTCAGGGCTGAAGGGCTGGCTGCTCTGGACGTGTTTCGGCTGGTTAAGCAGGACCTGGGCGTACTGGACCAGGTGGTAAATCCACATGGTGCCGTCGGCTGTTACACCCAGCGCCCTCTTTTGGTTGACAGCCGCGCCGTCAGCCGGGTCGTCAGACAGAGGCAGGTGGTGCATGGACATGAGGAGTCTGGAGGGTGGGCAGACAGAAGTCAGTGATACAGCAGTGACCACGAGACACCTGAAAAGCGTTTCGGTCCTTGGACAAAACAGGGTTCCACTTTGGCAGTGAAGTAAAAAATATTTCCAGGGGAAGCCCCATGCATGACCTCAGGTTCATATTCCTTTTGTAATATGCTGTTTTTCGGAGGGTGTGAACAGTCCGATTTCCAGACTAAAATCTGGGGAATTAGTTAGATTATTATTATTATTTTTTTTAAACCAGATTAAAAAGTTTGGTTCAGTTAAAACGAACTCAAATTACCCAGTTTGTGCAGTTCCTTTGGGCTGGTGTGAAAGCTGCCAATGTTGGTATTTGAACCCATTGCGATTTCAATAAAGTTAAACAATGATTACTTGCTGTTTCGTAACAGCTGGTTTCTCCCTTACCTACGTTGTGCACCAATGCCATCCTTACAATTTTCTAACCAAGGCTGGGAGGAATAAACTACACTGGCTGTCACCAGTGGCTGATATTTCAGAGGCAGCTGTCTGAGAACAGCAGAGAAGATTTCATCTCTCACCCAAAGAAAGAATTGACAAGCACTCCTCTGGTTTTATCATCCAGTGGGACCGACAGCTTCCCCTCCGTCTCTGGGATGTCGGCTGAGGCCTTCTTGGCACTGAAGAAAGCGTGGAAAAAGACAAACCTGGAAAAGAAACGACACAACACCAGCTGATGGGCTCCTCTTCATCAAACACGGAGACCTCGACATTAGCACCACTACAGGCGGGTCTCACCTGGCCGCATCCATGATGAGATTCTCCTGCCTCTTCACTTGGCGGTTGTCGATGATTGAGGCAACCCGAGCAACGATCCACTTCCTCAGGCGGAATACGTTCTCCTTCCTGAGGAGGGACAATCAACAGTTACATCCTTCCAGTTTCCATCCCAGCGTCTTCCTGTTCCAGACCGGACCAGAGCTGAGAGATAAACGTGCTGCTAAGCATACAACAGGCGTATTCACTCACTGTTCCCGTCCTTCCTGACTGTCCTTCTGCTTGCGAGTGCTGAAGTCGAGCAGCTTGTCCAGCTCAGGTTGCAGGAACATCTTCTTCAGCCACGCCACGTAGTGCTGCAGAGCTGCAGGCTGCAGGTGGTGCACCACCCTCCACACCG
Source organism: Coreoperca whiteheadi (assembly GCA_011952105.1). NCBI lineage: Eukaryota > Metazoa > Chordata > Actinopteri > Centrarchiformes > Sinipercidae > Coreoperca > Coreoperca whiteheadi. The sequence continues at coordinate 1,485,315 of CM022491.1, read as the reverse complement.
ACGGCACCACGGGGTAGCCCTGGTTGGTCAGTGAGGAGAAGCCCACCATCACTGCCAGCTGTTTGTCGGGGTCCTGACAGCCCTGCAAGAAGTCTGACACGTAGGTGTCCATCTCCGGGGCCAGCTTGAAGCGGTCCGGTTTCTGGGAGAGAAAAAGGGAGACCATACTGGCCATTCAGGGAAGGGACAATAACCAACATAACTAAACATCTCAATTAAATATACTACTATTTTTACATTTGGTCAGATACCCACAGTATTTCTACAAAACTATGGTAGAAATAAAAGAGTGGCAAATTTGACCAATCACCACACTTCCCTAATAACGTTTATTTAGAAATCAAACACTGACGTCAAAAAAACAAAATCGTCTGCAACTACATTAAATTGATTGAGACTTTTTGGAAAGACTTTCTAATAAGTAACCCTTTATGAATAAGCTTTAAATCACGGCTTTATTAATGGTTATTAATAATTTATGAATAATTTACAGATCAGTTAGAATCAGTTATATTAGTATGGGCAACCTCTAAGATGTTTATCCTTTTCTAGCAAGACATTTGATTTGTGTTTTTAGCTCTTCAGTCCATCTGGACATGAAGACTTCTCCACTGGACTGTTTGACTGGAAAAGACCAGCAGAGATTCTTGAAAAAAAAAAATAATCATTTTTTTCAACAACTTACTAACATTTATGATGACGGAGTGTTGCAAGAATCGTTCATTAATTACTGACTAACACTTGTAGCTGCAGAGGTTTTTTCGCAACCTGGCAACCCACCAATAGTTAAAAATCGTTTCAGACTGGAGTAAATTATTTAACATAAATAAAGCCATCAGTTGCAACGTATAAACCTTCATAAAAGGGTGCCTTTTGAGGAAGTGGTATCTACTTTTCTCCCCTCTGAAGGCAGAGCTTTCCTTCCCGCTGCACCGATTCACATCTCAGCAAAGCCTTTCTTTACATTACACTGGACCATGTCAGGTTTCTTTTTTAATTCATTTGGGCATTTATGCTTTATTACCTAGCAGACTGTGGGGAGATGACGCGACACCAGAGGAGAGAGAAATGGGAATGTAGGTGATTTGAGGAGCTCGTTGGGCCACGACTATATGGCTGAATTTGGGACGACCAAAATCAAAAAAAACATATTTTCTCACTTACCTCTAATGGTATGAAGCCACACCACTAGAGGTATGTCACACTTCCTGTCTGCATGTCTGCACAGGTAACCAGCTACTACTAATGAAATGCTCAAACACTCACATTTGCTGACCAAAACAAAACTTTCTGCATGAAAAAATCCTGAAGATCATTTCAACGCTACCTGAACATACTGTACCTACATATTATAGTTAATGTTTCTTAATGTTCACTTAGATCATCCCTGTTGAAGAGTAACATGCCGTTTATGGTCGACTACACCGAGGGCCACTGACCTGAGCAGACACCACGTGTTCCCCATAGTGCATCATCACCTCTCCTGACAACACCTCCTTCAGCTGGGCGACAGACAGGAGAGGCAGGGCGCGGCCCAGCAGACGGTAGCTCAGGAAACTGGACACAAACAGGACAACGCCGGGGGGACAGGTTAGCAGAATGTAGTTAACTGGAACCAGGACTGGACAATATGACTGAACATGAGTAGAAGCACCAGCTATTTGTAAATCCATCAGTAGGTTTGTGTGTTAAGACCTTCCTGAGCTCTACTGGCTAGTTTCAGAACCAGTGATTTACTAAAATCGGGTTGCACCACTAAAACAAGCAATCAAGTGGTGCAAGCGGCGATTCCCATTATGAGTGAATGCATCAAAACAATGTTCAGCCCTCATATTACTCCAAATAACGGTTGCTGCAAATGACACCTCAGTTGCAGCTATTTCCCTTTTAACACCAAGGTTTCTTTGACCAATCACGAAAAAACCCCACCCAACTGGTGAGTTAAAAATGTATGGGGTGGCAGCCCATTTAAGGCTGCACAATGGATAAAAAGCAGTAGTGACATCAAGCGGCGATAAACTGAAACGCTACCTTTGCCATTAATGTCATTTCAACACGCATCTCATATCCCTCTTCAATAACCTATTAGGCTACTGAATAGAAACGGAGCGTGCATGTCAGCGTCATCACAAATATCCAAAGGAAGTAGTGTGTCATGGACAGTGGCGCTCCCGGCATAACTGGAGAAGAAACTTTGCCTCGTATTTCTTCGATGTCAGAGCTTCCACAAATCTTTCTACAGCGTTGTTGAATTTTGTAGGGGAGTGTGAATTTTAAGCTATATTTATATTTTAACTAACTTATATGGTGCAACTGGTTTTTACAAAAATGACAGCGTTACTCCCACACTACCTTCAAACGCTGTGTCTGAACCTATGCGAAGCCGGTGCAACAGGCTGCAGCTTCTCTCTGCAGTTGAGGTAAATAAAAGGAACCGGCCACTACTGCTATTACTACGGTATGTCAGCAGAAATGCCCTCAGCTCTGGCTGCAAGGATCAGCGCTTCCTAGCCCCTAGTTCACTCACTGAGCTGGCCCCGGCGGCTCCTTTAACATGCCGTTGATGATGGCGTTGTTCCAGAAGAGCTGAAAGCTGTCTTCCTTCAGAGAGAGCTTCAGGAGGTCCAGGACCACTGCTGGGAGGACACACTCCTTCTTCACCGAGCGGGCTGCCATCTTCAGCACCTCCGTCAACCTGCCACAGAACAGCACGTCGCTTAGGTTTCCCACACAGCAGCTGTTAATGAGCAGGTGTTTTTCGAGGGAAACCTGCGCATATATTTTGCATAATTCCAGGGTGTGCTGATACTAGGGCGGTCAAAATTAACACGTTAACTTTTTCGATAAATTTGAAATGTTTAACGCCTTAAAAAATGTACGTGATAAACGCATTTCTGTGTTTAAGGTGGTGTAGCACGCTCAGTTTTGAAGCTAGAGTAAAGATACTAGTATCATAAAACTCTCTCTCTGTGTGTGTCTTCCATGTGTCAGTCAGAATCTTTCCTTGTTCATTTTTAATAACATACTTCCGTGGTGTTGATTCAACATTAATTCGCTGATTTTACATTTTAATATTCATTATTACAAATATCAATATTAAGATGAAAAAAAGCGATTAGTGACAGCAAATTCTGCGACTAATTCGTTAATTTTTAAAAATGCATTGATCGATTGTGTGTGTTCTTACTTGGGGATGTTGTCAGCGTTGATGATGGTGGAGGAGCCCAGCAGCTTCTTCAGTTTCTTGGGTTTGAGGGTTTGTGGGAACCGCTGCAGTGCTACCAGCAGCAGCTGCAGCTGCTCTGGGGTCCTGAAGGCTGACGCCAGGTCAGTTTGCAGGGCGCTAAATAACACCTCCTCAAACACCTCCTCTGGGATCTGACGGACAGGACATACACGAAGTGATTTGCAGAAATAGAATAATCTATCAAACGACTAAAAGTGAAATTCAGGCTTCAAGTAAAAGATGAAATTAATACTCCTTGTGCATTAGGTTTGTGCATGCATTATGGTTGTAGAGATATGGCCCCTGTGTTATTAAGGGTGTAACTGAGCAGCAGTTGTCACCTCATTGAGGATGTCCATCATTGTCTTAGTGGGCAGGTCCTTCAGGTGTTGTCGGTGCTGGCTGAGGCTCTGAAGGAGCTGCACACATCCCAACACCACCTGAGTCTCCTGCAGGAACACAAGGCAGCGCTCAGAGACCACACCACCACGTTACACTGCAGCTTACACACACACACACACGAATCTGCAGCTGTAGTTTCATACACATCATAAACCACACAAGGATACCAGCGCTGTACAGAATCGGCTGGGGGCGCGACGGTGGAAATGAGCTTCTGGGCCCCTAATACCTCCCAAAATCAAGGTGTTTATTTGGAGTAAATCACTCAGATATATTACAGGAATACCTTATGGCATAATGTTAACTGAAAGTGATATTTTATCAAAGGTTGAAGAAAAAAGGTCTGAAATTATCCTGTTAAAATTAGGGACACTAATATGGGCCTGAATCATTTGTTATGCATATCCAGCAGCTAATATGCTAATACGAGGCTTCAGTAGTCTTGAGTTAGACAAATCAAGTGGCTTTCCCTGGAAATCACTTACACCTGTGCTTTTCCTACTGTGACACGTCAAAATGTCTTCCGTGAACGAGGCCTATTTGAGAAGCGTGCCTGTCCTCATCTGTACTCACACTGGAAAATAAAGTTATGGCACAGGGTCTCCCGTTACAAGATGGTGCACAGGCCTGTCCGTTTTTGGTTCAGGTATGATCGCTCACTATTTATCCTGCAAACACACCCATCTGACGAGTCTACTTACTTTAGAGAGGCGGCTGGACTGATGAAGGGCGAGGACGCCAAACAGGTTTCCAAACAAAGCACTTCTGACAAGTTTCTGAAAAACAAAAAGAGGAGGCCCGTGAGATTCGCGGAGCTCATTCATCAAGCTTTTGGAGCTGGAGGACAAAACATCAAACGCTCACCTTTTTCACTGTCTGCAAGTTGTGCTTTTCTTTGATTCTGTGGAGTATACTCTGCAAAGAGACATCTTCAAAGGCACTCAAGACCTGAAAAACAAACACTCACGTCATGCTAAAGCCAACACATGGTCATTATTTCCTGCTTGGCTCCGTTTTTACACAGCGGTCACTGAAAACAATATACCATTTTCACTGATTAAAACTAAACTGTCCATCATCATTCAGAGTGTGCGATATGTCAAATGAAAATATCTGTGACACATCTTAAAAGGTGTTCTGAACTTAAGCTCTGGCCTGAAAAGTATGTGTGCAGATGCTGCAAGTCACTGATCATACTCGTCAGAAAGAGGCCGACCGATACGGGATCTGATGATCCGTTATCAGCTGATATGGTAACGCTTTATAATGAGGGTGCAAAACATATAATTAAGTATTGCACCCCCGAGCTGGTGCTGGTGGAAAAACTATGTAAAGAAGACGATGTGTCTAAATGATCTCACACATATCTTTTAACACTTGTGCTGCAATTCCTCGCTATCAACCGACTCCAACACTGATACGTCTGCAATAAACTTCAGGCTTCAGGCCTCGCCTGTACCTTTAGGTCAAACTCCATCAGACAGTAATTGCAAAACGTAAATTTAGCTCTGACCGTTATCTTTGACTTGTATTTGGAGATATTTGAATTATGCACATGCGACACAATAATCTCAGCTAAAGCGCCCAGTTGCTAGAGATCAACAGCAGCCCTCGTCCCGTGCCCCCTGCTGAAGCGCACAAACGCTGTATTTTGCACATTTATATTTCTGCAGGTAAATAAATAGTCGTGGGACCAACTGTGTGCATAGAGGCTGTCCTTGTCTGAAAACAAGTGTATACGACCATATTTGTAAAAAGAAGAGACGCAGCGCTTATATGCTTGGGTTGCCACATTCTAATATTTACAACGCTCCGAGGAAGTAGCGGCTCTCAGTTTCACCTTCATACACCGGTAGGCTCAGTATTTCAAACAGCTGAGAGTGCACGGGTTAAAATAAGCAAAGGTCTTCATGCTGAATTGCCGCTGATGTGTTTAAGAATTTAAAACAATACAGTTATGCAGCTGTGTGATGGGTGTAACCCACGGGGTGAAATTCGCCTAGTCTTTTCAAGTCTTTAGACAGCGACGGAAACGCACACAAAGATGGGCTGCAGGAACCTTTTAGCTCCTCGAAACGTAGTTCCCGGGGAATAAACGTTCCGGGTACTTTGGGTGGAAAACGCGGCTTTTGTCACCCATTCATTGCAGATATCTACAAAACACAAGCCAGCCTGAAATGTTATTGTGGTTAGATTAGGTTGAACTGGTTTCGGCAGGGGCCTCCACTCACCTGTCCCAGAGCCAGGCTGAATCCAGGTCTCGCGGTCTCTCGTGTGTGAGCCAGTCCATCCACCAGCCTTTTAAAGGTGTATTCCAACTCATCCGCCTGCAGCACACACAGAGCACCACGTCACGATGCACAGCTGCTGCTACTACTACTACGACCGCGTACAGTAAAGCCTCTTTTCACACGACTTTATATAAACTGCATAACATGGAATTTCTGTTAGTAACAGTTCGGAGAGTTAACAAAACACCTTTCAAGTTATGTCATCAACCAACACAGTGCACTCAGCTACAATTTTGAGGCACTCTTACCTTGAGTATTTCCATTTCAGGATCAGAATAAGGTTTACTGCCAAGTTTTCACACATTTATTATTTTGGTGCATAACAATGAACATAGTAAGAGAAAAGAAAACGAAAAAGCAAGAGCAGCAAAAGTCAAGAATCATAAGCAGAAAATAGAATAATGCAGGATAAAAATGTGAAATATATATATGTAAAATATATATCTGTTTTTAAAATGACATGATCTGTACAGTTTTATGCTACTTTATAATTACATGTCATGGAGGGAAATGTCTGTACTTTAGAGACTTCACTCCATTTAGTTCACAGCTGTACTTTTACTGATTACTTTGTAGCTTATTTTAAATATATGATGCATTATCTGAAACATTAAAGTTCTGTTCACATGTTTATAATTTACAGACTGACTGCATAATGTGCACTTTTACTTTGGTTACTTTTGGTGCAAATACTTGTAATGAACTTTC
>CM022491.1:1362109-1477122 GCA_011952105.1 Coreoperca whiteheadi | reverse complement strand
TATATATATATATATATATAAATATATAGTGTATGTGTATAAATATATAGTGTATGTGTATAAATATATATATATTCATACATACATGTTATCTTGTTTTATGTTAATGGCATGAGGTTGCTTCTCAGTAAAACATTTGAAACACCACTGTTATGTCAAAGTTAGACCTTGACCAACACTTTGGTCTACTTTTCATGTATAACTGACTTTAATGACCTCATGGCTTTTTCTGTACTGCCAACTTCAGGACAAACTTTACACTTTTGACCCCCCCTACTGGTAAAAATTGAATCTGATTCCACACACAAAAAAAAGTTTAATTACATAATTAAAAATTCTTAAAATTACAGACGGTATCAAGGAATATACAAACATTTTTAGTTTCAAAAGTTTAAATGCTGGACACAACACGTCTCCATTCTCCGTGATTCTGCACTGAAGTGTTCAGGTTTCTACATCACACTTGTGTAAGTTACATACTGGACCACAATTGGCTATCGAAGTAGTGGAGATGCTCATGCATTCACATCCTAAACTTTAAGGTGAGCACAGATAAACCCCTCCCCCTTCAGCAGATGAATGTGAAAACAACCTTCTAGAGTCAAACTCTGCACAGTGAGGCCCAAACATCCAAGTGTAGTAACAATAAGCAAAACACATTTTTGTGTGGAGTCGGACGTTAAATTGAAGCTGCAGAGGTCAAATATAAAAACAACCACAGCAGAGATCACACGTTAGACATTATTGGACATGAAATAATCAGGACAGGAGAGAAAAAGATCTCAAACCGTTTTATAGTTGCATAAAAAGATATTCTTTATTAAAACTGCATGCAAATTTCATTATTCCCTGACCAGATCATTTAGGGGCAGAGGGAGAGTTAAGGTTGCGGAAAAGGGTAGCAGTAAGAGTCAGACACAGTCACAGCATGGTTTCTTGGAGCTCATTCAGTCGATGGGACCAGCCAGCACAGTGTCCAGGGCGCTCTGAGCCTCTTTGATCTGCTGCTGCAGTCTCTGCTTCATGGCCTCGTTCTGGGCCTTCCTCAGCATGTCCTGCATGTCTCTGATGGCTGCCCGGTAGCCCGGGGCGTTGTGAAACACTCGGATGGCCTTGTCGCCGCTGCACGCCAAAAAGCGCCCATTAATGTCAAATCTAAGGTCGGTGATCTCCCCGCTGTGGATGCCGTGCAGCTCCTCCTCCAGCTGGCCGCTGGCAGCGTTGTACATAGCCACATTGGAGCCGTCACTGACGGCCACCACCCGGCCGTCTGGAGACAAGGCCACCAGGCTACCTTCAGATGACGCACAGGGGACGGTCTTCAGGAGGTAGGGATCCTGCTGCTTTTTGTACTCAACATCTGTATTCCACAGCTTCCACGTACCGTCTTTAGAGACAGTCACCATTCTGATGAAGAAAAGAAAACAATTACTTGGCAGCGTTACTCTGCATATTAAAAACAAGAGTCGCTGCACATCTGAAGCTCACTAACTAACACGTCACATCTCGTTTGTTTAATCCTATTTCTTGGCCGGAGTGCAGGAACTGTCTGGATTCTTGTCATCACTGTCAGGTTGCCGGGCAACTGCACATAACCCCCAGTACAACCACAAAATATCGTCTTTACACTTTGGTTTTTGTTAATTATGAGTTTTAAAAGTGTACAGACATGAGCGGTATCAATCTTCTCATTGAACTCTCGGCAAGAAAGCAAATAAGCATGTCGAACGCTATTTTAATACACTATTTCTTTAAAGGCAGAACAGTGTGAGCCACCTCTTTGGCTTTGAGTTGTGGTCAGAAAAGTGATCAGTTACCTGTGAGAGTCATTGGAAAAGGCGAATGCGTGAACTCCTGCAGAGTGGCCCTTCAGGTCAAAAGCTCGTGCCACCTCTTTGAACTCCCCTCCCTTCCCGAAGCAAACTTCCCACACCTTCACGTCAGGAGTGAAGCCACATGACGCGACGAACCTGAGCACATAGACGGACATGGACACACAATTACATCTCGACCTAAGTCACATAGGGTTGCATTATTTGTTTGTTTATCTGTTGCTGGAAAAGTTACATTTTACCTGGTGATGAGACCGCTCAATACGGTCTACTCAAAATCACGGGAAATACTTTTATTATTAAAGAAGTGATGCTTCGGTCATAGACCTTCATCAGGCATTATATTATACGAAAGAAAAATAACAGCAGCAGCAAACACAAACGAGTAGTTACAATTGAAGAGGTTTGTTTTTTTGTTTAATGTCACATATTGAGTATTTTTTTTGATTTAGTAAGAAAAAACCAAGCTGAAAAGCTGCATTTCACCTCTGCCCACAGCCAGCATCACTGACAGGCGTGGTTGGGTGTGATCAGAAGTGTGCTTTGTTGCACCTGTAACCACACCCAACAATGATGTCACAGTGTCCTGGAGTACACCTGTACATCACTGCAGCAAGGTGACTACTGGAGGACATCAAAAAACAATACTTGGCAATTAAAATGGCTAATATGTCCACTTTTCAAGCTATTGCCATGTGAGCAGCGGATGGTTCCTTTACTAGATTACTACACTATTAAATAGTTTTTTTCTGTTTAACTGTGTCAAAAAAGCCACATTAAATCTACTCTGATTCAATATTTGAAAGACATTAAAAAACATAATACAATTTCTAGGCACCGTAAATCTGAGCGAGATCGATATTTGATCTGTCAAGTGGAAGGTTTGCAGTAAAGGCGGGGTGGGACTGACCTGCCACATGGGGAGATGGCAGCATAAGAATTGGTTATCTGGTTAGTGTTGATAGAGGTCAGTACCTCTCCTTTCAGGTCCCAGATGTGGATGGTGGTGTCGGTGGAGGCGCTCATGATGAACTTGCCTGTGGAGAGGAAACGTTGAGTCAGTCCATCAGCCCAAACACATGGTTGATTTTTGATGGGCCTGCGGCCCGGCCCCGGATAAACGGAAGAACGTGAATGGATGGATGGGTTATAAGCAGCTGTGGCTTGGTGGCAGGGTGGTCGTCCACCAATCGGAAGGTTGGCGGTTCGATCCCAGGCTTCCCCCAGCCACATGTCGAAGTATCCTTGAGCAAGATACTGAACCCCAAAAATTGCTCCTGAAGCTGCGCCTTCGGTCTGTAAACGTGTAAGTCGCTTTGGATAAAAGCATCTGCTAAATGACTAAAAATGTAAAAAATAAAAAAAAAATAAAAATGTAAGCAGTAATTCTGCTCATGTGAAACTATAGTCACCTTGGCCCGACAGATACTCAGTGAAAGACATCATGTTAGTCTTGTTGCTGATTAGTCAAATTTAAGCCTCAAGGCTGCTACAACTTGTGTACAGCTTAATTCTCATTGTAAGGATTTCTTAAACATCATGTATTTGGGCAACAAGTGTGTTTACATGAATGCACGTGCATGACAAAGACTTCACATGGGGAACTGCTGTGAAAGCAGGGCGAGAGGATGAAAGGGATGAATGTTGAAACCTGAAACTAACACCGAAACTTCCACAGCTGAACATTTGACTATTCGCACTGTGAGGAAAAGCAGGGCTCTATTATATATATATATATATATATATATATATATATGCAAAGAAAGTCTGCATAAACTTCTGATGCCCCAGGTACTGTCAGGGCAGTGTTTGGAAAATAATGATAATAAACTAATGGTTGCTATAACTCGTGTACAGCTTCATTCACACAGTAAACCACTCGGGGTGCCACTACTAATAATACTAATATAAGGGTTGCACACTCTGTGTCATGTTTATTGATGTTAAAAACAACGTTATTTTGTGAGCTGACCAACTAGTCTAAAGAGAAAGAGTGTGTACAATCGAGCTGAGAGAGCTAGCGAATGAATGAAAGAAACTAAATTTAATATCTTCTTCTTCTTTTCCTTTCGGATGCTCCCTTTCAGGGGTCGCCACAGCAAATCACCTGCCTCCATCTAACCCTGTCCTCTGCATCCTCTTCACTCACACCAATTAACTTCATGTCCTTTCTCACTACATCCATATACCTCCTCTTTGGTCTTCCTCCAGACCTCCTGTCTGGCAGCTCCAACCTCAGCTGCTAACGCTGATTGCTTTATTGCAGTTACGTAATGTAGCAGAAATAACCATACACCTGTTGTCCTCAGGTCATAGAAAGGCATACACAGAAAACTCTCTGCACTAAAACAAGTCAGCAGTCAATACATTTTAGCTACCTGTTTAGCTGCTGGTCCTGTCCACACTACACCCTTTTGTTTCCTTGTATACACAAGGACGTTATATAACCGTCTTAAAAATACAACAATAATACAAACTGCAAAAGCTACAAATTCATATGTGATGTTAAGAGATTTTGTGTGTTCCGTACCTGTCTCTGCAATGCCAATGTTCAGGATGGGGGTCTTGTGTTTCTGTGGGAAGTCCTCAGGGGCAGCTTTGAAGCTCATAGTGCCGTCCTCCTTTTTGATCATTTTGAAGATACGAATGGTATCTCCATTGGCCAACCAGGTGATAAACGCCCTGCAGTGACATGGCGAGGGTTAGTGAAGGAGTTGAGGGATTATCAGGTACTTTTATCCAAAAAATGACCTCAAGAAGAACCAATGCCATTTCTGTTTGACAAATACAGGCTTCTGCTCCGGTTACTGGGTGCAATATTAAGACACGTTTACATAATATTAAATGTGCATGACTTTACTTTAGGCTCTTAAAAAAGTTAAATCATTTACATCCCTTTATAATGAAGCAGACTTGATTTACATCAGTAAAGAACTTCTAAACATTTTTTGGCTGAGATTACTTCTGAAACAATTAGCCAATGAATTGACTGAGAAAACTGAACCACTACTATTTTGACAGCTGATTAATCTTATCAAGCGAAATGTCAAAACCGTTCTCATTTTAGCTTCTCAAATGTGCTGTCTTTTCTCTGTTTTAATAATATCATTGTAAATTAAATATAATTTTCCCAGTTATCCCTCAGTAAAACATGTTGAGATAACTATTGAAATTATTTTGGGTTTTCTGGCTACATCTAATAGTATTGCTTACTGTAGAGTATATGGTTATGTTTGTCCAGTTTGACTTATCTTATACCTCAGAGTGTAAATATGAAGTCAGACTTGACACTGACTGCAACTCTAGTGACCAAAAATCACCCATCATACAGCTACAAAACAATGAGTTGATCAATCTAAGAAATATTAATCAGTAACAAAAAGTAGTTGTTAGTAGCAGTCCGAGCCGAGATGGCTGATGTGGTTGTGCAGAAGCTGACTCGCTGTGTTGATGTTTGTACAAATTAAGTCAGATGAGGCAGGAGAGAGGGAGAGACCTGGAGTCCGGGCTGAAACGGACTAGTGTGGCGTGATCCAGCTCCACGTTGGCCCTCAGACACTTGTGTTCCCGCTCCAGGAAGTCTTTGGTGCTCCAGATCCGGACGGTGCGGTCATCGGCGCACGACGCCAGGTACTTCCCGTTGCTGCTGAAATCAAGGCACGTCACATTACCGCTGTGGCTCTGAAAAGAACGTGGACACAAACACACATGTGCGCAAAGAATGGCTTTGGAGAAGGAGTCTAAAGTGAGACGTCATTTCGTCCCCAATGAAGGTGTAAAGCTTCAAAAACAGATCACAGATACACTCAGCTGCCAGTTAGGAGCATCTAGGTGAAACTACTCATTTCTAATACAACAGCCCTGCAAAAAACCCCAACTATTTTCATGACAGTTATATGTTCTTAATGTTGTTTAGAGATCTGCTTTAGAGAGGTGCCGATTCAACTTACTGATATTTTGGAGGTGGCAGTTTGTGGTGCATTTGAACTGCACACCTGAGAGAGGTTTCTAATATCTTGTCCACCCCATTTATATCAATGAGGGTAGACTAAAAATAAACACTAAATAGAAAGGGGGCCCTTTTGGACCTCTGAGGTCTTCATAACTACAGACGTGTCCCTGAACAACAATCTGTGTCAGTGTGTGTTCCAGCTTACCTTCAGTGAGGATGCCAACAGCGGATGGCTGAAAGTGTGCTGTGAAGCTTTATCCTTACGGCTGCGCTGCTGCTTCTCCTGCTTCTGTTTCCTGGATGCGGGGCCTTTCACAACACTGCCTTCAGCTGAGAGACAATACACACGGCTACTGAAGAACATCTGAATTCATGACACCTTGGCGCAGGCATCACATGTGCAAAACTAATTCAAATCTCAGGGGTTCGGCATTTCCCACGGTTGTGGAAGGAATCTGACGCACAGGATAACACACAAGCAGCTTGTTGCATCTGGTAGCAAGACAACAAACAAAAGGTCTGAAGCAGTGATGACGATTTAGATATTAAATATTTAAAGAATGTCCCTGCGCGCAGTCATTCTGTAAAATTCACTTGTGCACTTTTCAGAAACTCTTAATAAACTGAACTGATGTCGTTGTAGTTGATGTGTTGTTGCTTGTAATGCAAATACTTAGGTTTCAATACATAGTAAAAGGGGAAAGGTCCCTATGAATGCTGATGGCCTTTTTTTCCAACCTCAGAGATGTCAAAGAAAGTCATAATCACATAGTCATCTGTGATTGTTTCCACAATAAATAGGCACCGACTAGACAGAAAGCACTCGTCCAATTGGTCCGTGAATATAACCTATTGCGATTGGCTAACGACAAACGGCAGTCGCTCAAAGTTGCTTCAGTTTCTATGACTCGCTCCATAAGTCCAGTTTACCGCGCGCACACGCGCTATGCATGAATACAGCCGAAGCCACGCGCGCGCGACACAGACCGTAGAGATTCACCGCCCTCCCTGAAGTCGCCGTTCGGCTACAGTTAACGTGACGTTAGCTTGTACGGCACTTACCGGCAAACTCCGCCGCCTGCTCTAGTTCCTCCCTTATTTCTTCTTTCCGTCTGCCCACCGCCAATGCAACGAGAACAACCAGCGCTCCCAGTAACAAAGTCAAGGCGACGAGTGCAGCGACCTCCATATCTAACGCTTTCTGCCACGTACTTCGCACCGCTAACGTCCACTTGGATTCAACTCACTGCAGGGGTACTGCGCATGCCTACAAATCTTCTTCTTCGTCTTTTTTTTTCTTCTTCTTCGATTTCGTCTACTGACAAAGACACGGCCGCCATAACCGCCACCTAACGGACCGGAGCTGGGAGCCGCTAGTAAGCGGAAAACAAAACAAAAACGACTATTAGATTGTTAACACTGAAATCTAGCATTTTACTGTTGTAGCTGGTCGAGGTGGAGTTAGTTTGAACTACATTTTGGTAGTGTAGTCCTGTGGTTCCCAAAATAGGGGTCTGGCCCCCTACAAACTGTCACCAGATCAGCTTGGGGGTGGTGAGACGATTAATGGGGCAGGAAAAAAACCAAAAACAAAGCACTGCTCCAGACATTTCTATTAATTTTTTGGGAGTTTTTTTTCTCTAATATTGGGTCATTTTAGCTCTCTGGTCTTATTGAAATGAAATCCCGTGAAAAATCATTCTGTGTTGGAATGGCTAACAATTCTTAGAATCACTGGATACATCTTTAACATTGTGTTGTATTTTAGTTAATCATATGATTTTTAAAAGTGACTAGAAACTGAAGCTGTCGAGACAAACGTAGACAATATTTCTACTCCAATATAGAAGTATAAAGCAACATAAAATGGAAGCACTCAATTACAAGTACCTCAAAACTGTACTTAAGTACAGTATTTGTAGTTAGTTACTTTCCCAATCACATTATTATAATTAATCAGTACATAGCCTACTTATAGAACATTGTGTAGGGTTTTCTGTTTCTTGTACTGATCTACAAATTAATTAATTAAAAATGTAAAATCCTGCATCACTGTTCAGTCCATTTCAGCATGACACGGGCTGTATGGGTGGTGTATCGTGGTTGTATCGCGGTGGTCTGAGTCAAAAGTCGAGGGCCGTATTTTATTCCCAGTCTGTCCCTGTACATCTATATTTTGTTGTGTTGTGTTGAAATGTTTGGCATGACAGAAATAAAAACTAAACTGACACTTTTCACTCTTTAGGTTTTTGCTTGATTTGTTGGGAGTGCCCAGTAGCCACACAAAATCCCACAAAGGGGCTCCATAGAGGGTACGCATTCACGTCCCTTTTCAAATACCCCCTCCCTGACCTCAAACAAACCAATAAGTGCAAAACAAACACCTTGGAAAAGTACATGCCATCAGAACTGGAAAGGATCCGTACGACGTACCGATCAGTGTGCTGTTGCATCGATCAAACACTTGAAACGTGCCTGTCCTACATTAAAGCAGGATTTGTCAGCCTCATGAAAATCACAAGGACTTGAAGGGACATACTGGTCATCTGGGAACAGGCTTGTAAAAATATTTAGATTTCTTTACATGTTCCATTCAGAAAGTTGTGTGCTTAGTTAGTTAACATTACTCAGCTCCCTAGACAGTATCATTTCACAGTGCTCCTCTTCTCTTTAGGCTTCAGCAGGCTGAAAACATCTGCTAGGCTTCATCTGAGCGCGCAAGTTCATCCAAAATCGTGGAAATCTTTAAGTTTGACAAATTAATCTTAAGATTATTTTGTAAAACCATCACTTCAGTCAATTGCATAACAGCTCTAAATCACTTTTAGCAACATGTTTTCAGTTTGTTCCCCATGTGAATCCACAATGGCAGCTGCTCACTGTAGGGCTGCAACTATTATTTTCATCATCAATTAATCTGCTTTTCAAGCAACAGTTCTAAACCCCAAAAGACATTCAGGTTTTAAGTGAGTAATGTGTTCTTACTGGAAAAGTGACAAAATTAATTATATTACAACACAGTCAGTGCGTACTTTGTAGTCAAGACACTATACCCCCGACAATGTAATGCACAAAGGAAACGCTGCTCACAGCTGCGAAAAATGAACACTTTTTGTTGATAATAAATAATTGTTGAATTTTTGGAGAAACATTTTGCTTCCTTTTTTGTTAAGTTTAATCAGCAGTAGTATTTTAAAAGTCACAGTTTGACTTTCCTGTTGGTGTAATGCAGTACTAGAAATAAAAGTATGTTGATTTCTTGTATACCAACTACAAAAACAGTAAAGTGTTAATATTAGTATATGCTGTATGGAGTTAGTATGTTGTTGGGACACCGCTAAACTCAACTGAATCTAACGATCACTTCAATGGCCTGGTCACATGGGAGAAAAGTAGGAGAATTGGGTCTTGAAGGGTTGCATGTGTTCTTTCTGGAGCGTCCACATCCAAAATCCAGTTTTTATTGATTCAAAAGTAACCATCAAAAACTGCATCAGATAATGCTCACTTTTCACAAGAGGTGATTATTACTGAGAACAGAAATCATTTTAATAAAAAACAAAAACAAAACAAAAAACTAAATGCCAACTTAAATGGATTTACAATCCCTGCAACATTGTGAGAATTTCTGTACTTTTCAAGCAGATAAGTGTTTCCAATATGCCAGATTGCATTTTTAGTAAATCTGGTGTTACGTTCATGCGGTGTAATCTATTTTAACAGTGATATTTCGGGAGTGGGGATAATGTGTTGCTGTGCAGAGGTTTAAAAACTCACTGTATGTATTAAGGTACACCTGTACTAACAGTAGTTAAAAAAAGTAAAATCTAATCTTTTTCAGTAAATTAACACAGATTCAGTGCCTGGAGTAAAGAGAGGTAGTCTGGCACAAACAAACACATCTCAGGATTTCAAGATGAGATAAAGATCACAGATTCTTTTCACAGGTACGAAGTTAAAGAATTGGCTTTGGTTTGTCAGACCTGACCTGCTAGTAACATCAGTGTTGGCAATCACTATGAAAAAAAAAAAAGGCCGTCCACAGGAGGACTCTGGGAATGCTTGAAATGACAAAGAGTATGACACAAGAACATAAGGGTCTGCACTAACCACATTAAGACGTTTACTAAATTGACCTTCAAGTACAGACACACATCATTCATTTACAGGGTCAAAGAGCCAATTTAAAAAAATAATTTAAAATGCAAACGTCTCATAACTTTACACTGCAGTGTTGTGTACCATATCTGAATCAACTGTGCATTTCACCCTATTCAGACTCATTCAGATAATGTACTCAAACATTCGGTAACATACAAACCAGTGAGCGCTTCACGTAAAAAAATAAATGTTTGAGCCAAGGCTCCATGTCTTTGCCTGACCCAACTTTCTCCTTAACATGAACCAATGGGAGTGTCCACATACTGTAAAGGAAAAAGAACTTTGGATATGCTTTTGTTCAGAATCAAACTAATCAACTGTCTTTTCTCCCTCTTCAAGTATAGTACATTGTTATAGATTCTGTTTCCTCACTGCTACATTCCCTCATTGGGTCATGTAGTCATCCAGGCAGCATGAACTCAGCAAGCTGGTGTGCTCTTTCTAACTCCTCTGCAAACACAATGTTTTGGGCCAGTGCAACCCACTGGAGGAGGGGAAGGAAGCAGAGGGCATGGTGGCGGCCTGGTTGGGGGGGGATGTTGGGTTTAGAACAGAGCAATGTTAACCAGATTAGCCATAGCAGCAACAGCCAAAGTCCCCGGAAAGCAGTGCTGGAGACACGTAGCAGGTTACTTCTTCCTGTTGTGTTGCCTCCGCGCCTGCAGCCTCTGGCGTGCCCCAGATGGCTTTGATCCGGCTCCGATAGAGAAGGAGGGAGTCGCTGGAGACCCTGATAATAAAACGCACAGGGCATGTCATTTCTAAGGACTGACATTAACATTTCTTTCTACTTCTAACACTTTCACATAAATATCGGTTTATAGTTAACTGCTTTAACTAGGGCTGCACCCAAATGTTCAAACCTGGAACAGCCTCTTTATTTAGTCAAGGGTCGGATAAACTCCAAAAGGACAATGCTTTGACTCAACTTGATGTTCAAACTGAAGGCTCCTTGACTAATAATTGTCATCGTTGGAGTTGAGGGATAAAGGGTGAGGGACAGACAAAAGGATGAGGGCCAGAAACCACTGTAACAAATGCTAGAAAAGCATGTTAATAGCAAGAGCCCCCAAAACAAAGTTATGTTGTTTTTCCACAAGTCCGGATTTGCTGACTTTATTAGCATGAATACATTAGTTTCCTCTGAAGCCTTTCAGCAGTAGATAACCCCACGAGCCGTGCCGCTGACGTCCCCCAATACTAAGCTGGGTTTTGCATTAAACACGGATGTGGCTGTGCTGGCGACTAAAGAGAGAGCTCTGTCTTTAACGGTTTTTCTTGTTCAGCTTTCAGTACTTTTGTAGGTCTGTGGTTTGGAGTTTAGTTTCACTCCTACATTCCTGTTCGATACATCAGCCTCACTTTACTGTTAATGGATTTTTTTCAGTTGTACTGGACCTTTGTTAAGTTACTGTTGATGCAAACCAAACAGCTGCTGCGGCTCGACATTTCCACCGGCCAACCAGCGGGAAGTTATAGGAAATGTGATGCGCTTCTCACCAAGTTAGCAGAACTTTGTTAGCGGGGCTTTGCCAGTGAGGCTGTTCTCAATAGAGATTGGTCCACATAACAAGATATATTCTGAGCTATAATTAGTTTTAAATATTGCAGGGAGAAATAGTACAAGCAGAGAAAACCAACGTGAGTTGCTGGGAGTCTGCAGCTCTTCATCCATCTCCCACTACTACTTTTACCTTGCTGTGCAGTCCTGTGGAAAACTGAATAGTTGTGGTTGTTCAGGGCTCAGGGCTCAGGGATCCCCCCCCCCCCCAATAGAAAAAACAACATTAATGACCTACCAAAAGCAACAGCATTGAAACCTTGGACTGGAGTTCCAGGACTTCCAAAGGGAATTGGACCTGCGGCTGCACTCTGGCCAAAGGATGGGGTCGATGTCCCTGCAGAGAAAGCAGCACCCAACTTAATTAAACCAAACAAACGGCACCAAACCATTGAATTATACCAGGACAGAAACAAATGGAGACCACTTCTTGAAGAAACACCAAACTATCAGTCTAACAATAACAGTCTTTTAGTTCTGAATGATAAAATGTTACTCAGAGCTACGTCATTTTATTATCATTCATATCATTATTACAGTCAAAAGACTAACATGTTTCTAAATTATTGCAGTTAACTTTTTCACATAAAAAGGCTGCATACTCTTACATACCTTTGCTTTTTTTGTTCTGTCACACAGTGACCTTCATCAAGACCAGTTCGCAGAACTGCCAGTTATGGTTTCATTACAAATAAATGGACTAAAAACACGAATGAATGGTTTGACACACAGCGTACTGGAGTAAGAGCCTGAAAATAGTGCCACCTTTTCCATTCATTGAGTCCAGAATCCACTCTGAATCGTAAAACCAAGCAAGATTCTCACCTGCACTTATTAATCAAGTATTCTGTTTGTGATTCAGAAATCAGCTTATCAGAACATGTTGGTTTTATGGAAATAGGGAACCTTTTTGCCATAGAGGATTAGTATGTCTGCAAATGCCATACCCTATCACGTTAAAATAATTGTGGCCAATAAGGCCAAAACTGTGTTTGTGACTCTGTCAGAAATCACACTGTAGATGCGTTCTGTAGCTGGCTTTAAAATACAAACAAGCTAAACAAAACAGCTGCCTTTATTCCTTACCAAAAGCTGGTTTGTCAGTAGCAGCAGCCCCAAAGTTGAAGCCTCCCATCTGCGGTGCAGGATTATTGGAGACTGGTGTTCCAAACTGGGGGCATGGCAAACCAGCACCAAAGTTAAATCCACTGGGTACTGGCTGAGCAGGGCCGGAGGGAGCCTGCTGAGGAGCAGCACTGCCAAATGCGAAGGTGGCTGAGGAGGAGCTCTGAGTCTGGGTTGCTGCACCAAAGCTCGGTGCAGCTGAGGGAGCGGTGGTGCCACCGAAAGCAAAACCAGTGGAGCTGGCTCCAAACGTTGGTTTAGCTGGAGTCCCAAAGCTGGCTGCTGTGGTGACAGCAACTGTCCCAAAGGGGAAAGGGGCTTGGGCTGGGTTAGAGGCAGGTGTGGCTGATGCTCCGCTGTTTCCAAAGGTGAACGGTTTTGGCGGTGCTGCTGAGGAGCTGAAGGTCGACTGCACTGCTGGCGCTTGAAATGACGACTTACCAAAGTTGAAAGTGGATTGGGTGGTGGCGGCAGCCGTGGTGGAGACTGTGTTGGCCATGGCAAAACCTCCAAATGAAGCAGTGGTTGTGTTCTGGCTGGGGGTTGCCTGGCCAAAGGCGAATACCTTCTGGTTGGCTGCTTGAGGGTCCGGCTGCGTGGCACCAAATGCAAAGGTGCTGTTGCTGGAGGTTGTACTAGCAGCAGCGGGGGCAGCTGCAGTAGTGGTGGTAGCAGTTCCAAACTGAAATGTGCTCCCTGTATTAGGGGTCTGCGCTGCAGCTGAGCTGGTACTTGTTGTGGATGGTGCTGCTGACCAGTTTCCAAAGAGGGATTTCACAGCTTGCTGGGCTGCAGGCTGTGTGGTGGTGAGGGAGCCGGTGGAGGCTGTGCCAGTGGGGGTGTTGGTCAAGCCAGGAAAAACTGATGGGGTAACTGTGGTGCTGCTTGTTAATCCACCGAACACTGAGGATGTACTACTTGGAGAAACTGTAGAGGCTGGGTTGGTGTTTGTGAGGGATGAAGGCTGTCCAAAGTCTCCAAAGATGGGCTTGAAATTCTGGACAGGAGGCTTACTCTCTGGGGTTGATGCAGCTGAGGTGGTTGTGGTGGTGACGGCAAAGATGGGCTTGAACCCTGAAGCCAGCAGAGGGTTGGCGTTACTGATGGACCCTGAGCTGCTGGCTGGGGCAGTAGCAGTAGCAGTGACCGGGTTAGAGGCTGAAGAAGCAGTGGGGGTGCTGATCTGGCTCGACAGTCCAAACAGGCCTGCTGCTGCTACAGGTGGAGTGCTGCTGGAAGCCTTGGAGACCTGACCCAGCACCTGAGTAAAGGCAGAGGGCTGCTCCACACCAGCAGAGGAGGACTGAGACTGGTAGGCAGGAGGGAGCTGCGGGGCATCCGCAGCAGTCGAAACCTTCAGGTTTAAGCCACTTGCTTGTACCGGTGTGGTTGATGCAGACACTACGGACAGATTCAGCCAATTATGGAGGGAAAAACATGTCAAAATCAAAAACGAATGTGGATGATCAATACGTGTCATGAGATATATGGGATGTTCTGGATGTAAGATGTATATAACTATTCTTTAAAACCTGAAAATAGTAACAGAAAAAATATATATATTAAAGACGTGACTTCCCTTTTTCTTTTTTCATTCTGCATTTGGGATTTTAACCAAATCTTTTTAAAATAAAAGAACGAAAAACAACTTCTCTATAGTTTCGAGCTTTAAAAAACAAAACAAAAAAACTGGTGAAAATCAGATTGCTAAAGAATCCTGGATGAAAACGTGATTTTAAAATAACTCAGCCTGTAAATATGATAGTTTAAACACTTGTGGTACATAACCATCAGCTCATTTGTAAAGTCTCCCCATTTCTTTTTTCCCCCTCTTTTCATTACTCAAAGCATATCTGATCTCATCACAAGAGGACCCGATTTACTGTTAGCTGCAGTGAACACTGTTGCAGTCTCAAGACTAAAAACTGAAAACTGTGAAAAGGAAAAATGATGAGCCTTACTCATCTTCCAATCATTATCATTCGAAGTATCATGCAGATCTCTCTATCTGAGACACATCTCTGTTACAGCATATTTCCTGATATGAATGCTAGATTATAAAACAAAAAAAGTCCCATCTCCTACAAGACTGCGTTGCACAAGGTTGTTTATATTGCAAAGATGACTTCAGAACTTCCCTTGGAAACACCTTCATGTAAGTGATTGTACCTGTAGTTGTGTTGGCAGCAGATGTGGAGCTAGCGGGAGTGTTGATCTTTATTTTCAGAGCCTCCAGCAGTGGATTGGAGGCTATGGGCGCTGTGCTGACACTACTGCTTGGGCTCGGATCCAGGTTGATGACGGGGATGGCAGAGCTGGAGACTGTGAGCAGAGGAGCTGCCAGAAGGCTGCTCAGGGTGGTGGTGGTAGAGCTGGTAGAGGAGGCAGCCTGGGTGGAAGTGGTGGCTGGGGGAGAGACAGACTTCTCTGGCTCTCGAGCTAAACAAGGACAAAATCAACAGGAAGGTCAGAGGTCAGGATGGGGGCTCATCCAGTCAACAGCAGCACGAGACTGATCATGTCTAATGGTCCTGACACACCAGCCAAAAGAGAAAATCGCTCTAACATCACCTCTGAAACAAGCAGAAATGAATAGCTGCTTTATTATGTGGAAGAATAAAACAATTATAAAAGTTGCATATGCATATAAAAGGAGTGAGTGAGCCCTCGTTCTCATGTTTAGTCCCACACGGAGTGAATAGCAACCCTGGGGTAAGCCTTTATTTCATTTCATAAGGAAGATTCTCCGATGAATCAGTGGATTTACCCTATTGTCCATACATATGGAAAAGTGACATGCTGTCTCTTGCCTCTAAAAAGGTCTAAAGCTTGCGAGGAAAAATGTACATTCTCAGCTCAGATTGGACAGTTATATCCTCCTGTTGCAACTTTTCCCCTACACAAATAAGTAGTTCCTTTCCCATGAATGACAGCGTTTGAGTCATAGATTGCATTAAAAAAAAATAATAATAATGGACATAGCGTCCATGACATCACCCATAGGTTTCTGAAGAGTCGCTGTGAACGACTCACGGCGGCTCTGGCCCTCGCCATCTTGGCAGTCCCTGACTGCGGCTAATCCAAAAATGGGCAAAGAGGTGCAGCTGAGGCAGGCAGAATGAAGACTCGTTGCTGAAACCACCTAGTGGCAAGTCACCTCAAAGGGCACCCACCGGTCACACAAAGAGGCCACTCTCTTAATTATGCATACATTTAAGCCTTAATATAATTTAAACGGGTGAGTTATAAAAACAATCATTGCCCTCACAGTTGTCATGAACGGGGATATTAGCTATAGAGACCAAAAGCGTTTTTTGTTCCAGGCTGTAAATATGTTTATTTCTGCTGTAAAGTCGGGCATTTTAACATGGGGCTCTATGGGTATTGACTCGCTTTCAGAGGCAGCCTCTAATGGCCATTCAAGGAACTGCAGTTTTTGGTGCCTCCGCATTGGATTCATCTTTCAGCCCCAGAGGTTGCAGCTTTGTTTGAGTCCGTATGTGTGAATGGAGGCTAATAGTGCAGCATGAATCAAACAGTGTAGAAGTTCAAAGAAGAAGAGTTAAATTGTTTGTTCCTGTGGCCGCCCATACTCACCAGGTGTCTCCAGGACCTTCTGGATCTTGCTGATACCAGCCTTCTTCTCTTCATCTAGGTCTTTAGTCGTGATAGTGTAGCCCAGCTCTGGAGGCGGGGGCTGCAAATCAACGAGCACAGAGAGTAAAATTGAGAAATCTATGTCACTGTAACACATGAACACATAAACATGGGTTTCTGGGTGCAAGAAGTCTGAAAATGTAGCACTCCTTACCAGAGAGATGTGATCATCCCGGTGGCTGGACACCAGCTGGATCTTCCGTTTTCTCTTCCCACCACTACCAGTGGAGTCTGTTGAGGTAGTGACTGGGACCTTGGGGACTGGAGTAAGTTGGGCTACAACATCATATAATAGACAATAACACTAAATGCAACTAAAGGACAAAATACAGTGTCTACGTCTATACAACAAGACAGATCAGTATCTGCATCGATACTGACATTGTTATGTGGATCGCGCACCAGCCAGACATGGAGACGTTTCTTCATCTTTATAAAATTCTGTTATTCTGTTGTCAGCTATATTCACTCGGTTGCGGTGGACTCAGTTTTAGTGCCACAGCAAATCCCTGTCCTCGTATTACCTGACAAAAAAAATAATTTCAGAGGTGTCTGGGTAGCCTAGAGTTTAGGCGCTGACCATGAACACAGTCTTCGGTTCACTTCTGGCCAGTGACCGTTTCATTTGAAAAGGAAAAAAACAAACAAAAAATGCCAATGAGTTCCATGCTGTAAGATAAACAGACTTTCAATTTGGGGGGAAAGAGAGACCACCGGTACACCCTGAGTTGGGGTACGGGAAGAGGAAAAAGTCAGATCAGTGCATCCCTTGCTCTCGGTGCCATGTTGAACTCACAGCAGACAAAGTGGGACCAACAGCGACTAATCATTTATGTAACACACTGCTTGACGTGCATCTTATGTCAACAGCTTAACACAGGGATACTGCAGTTAATCAGGTTAAGAGCAGACGAGTCCCACACAGGTTAGCCCCATGTTGGAAAATTTGATTAAAAAAAAAAAATAGGTTCTTGGTCTAGAAGGGATATAACTTTGGCTTTGTGGCATATGAAAAGACTTTGTGGAAATGAAGTCCAACTAAGTAACCTCTAATATCCACTAGGCAAAGTAGCCTTATGTAGCTTTAATTAATTAAAATGTTGTGTCCATATTGCATAATCTGCTGCACAGAGCCGCACTTCCAAGCCTGAGGAAGTCCTTTGTTTACAACATAAGACAGCAACCAGAGATAAATGAGACTTACATGTAACAGGTGCCTTGTCGGAGGCCGTCTGGTCTGACCTCACTGAGGATGCTGAGCTGGGAGACTGCCCGTCATCCTCTCTGGTAATGAAACCGCAACTTACAAACTGCAATATTACATTAAATGTGGATGATTAACAGGAAACCAGCAGAGACATACTTGGGTCTTTTGGAGGCTCCCTCTGGTGTCTGAGAGCGGGATGATCCGGGGCTCGACAGAGGGGAGCTGGGTGCTGACCGTTTCTTCCACTGTGAAGGCAAACATGGAGATAAAGCTTAGTATCTCCACTTTACCGCTGCAGTGCCACGTGCACTGTAATGCAGCAGGTAAGTGTTACCTGGCTGAGGCCTAGTGAAGAGCTGTAGGAGCTTTGGATAGGGTTTCTCCTGGTGCCTGGGGTTCCTCTCGGGGCATGGACCCCACTGGCCGAGCTGATGGAGGAGGTGCGAGACCTCTTCATGATGGACTCCTCCGCCAGCGAGGTCATCCCTCTTTTCAGGTTTCCTGGCCTGAAGGAAGGAAGGGAAAGCATTTCCACCTCCATTTAGACAGCCACACTATACGCCACACAGTGCTATGGGCTTCACAGCATCAAACACACAGGCCGTAAAACTCAGACAAGATCTGACAGAACGATGTCACTTCGGAAAAGTCAAACTCACTTAGGGACCAGCTGTGACGGTGTTCCATTGGGCAAAAGAGGCCCAAAAGCAGAGTGTGCACTTCCACCGCTGTCGTTACGCCTTGGGAAATGAAAATGGATTACAAACACGCATGACATTTACTAACTACACTTACATTAACTGACTGAATGCACGAACCAATCCCCGAGTAGCACGTTCTTTAAAGTTGGGATGACTCGATTTGTTATAACAGGAAAGCTGAACTACATATCTAAAGCCCCTTTCAGACATGAAATATTTAACATTGCTGGCGTTCAGACATAGGTGTCTATAAACTTAATGTTCCTTAAGGATTAATTCAAACATGACAGCACAATTACGGAGAGAGCCAGCATGATGCATGTATGTAAAACATACATGGATATTCATTTATTCATCCATGCAGTTGGTATGAATGAAAAGTGGAAATATTAGGAGAGGGTGGCCAGATTTTTACCACCATGAGGGGGAACTAGTTTGTAAGAGACCCATCTGATAAGAGTCTCCTCCACAACTCTAAATTGGCTCTTTCACAGTGTTTCATGGTTTATTAAACTGATTTTATTTTCTTTGTGCACAAGTGATGGTAATAATAAATTTATACAGAGATGTTAGAAAGCAGTAGAAAATGTACATTTCTCTCGATCTATAAATAGCTAGAGCCTTTACGTCAACATGACTTGTGCCGTGTGAAAAGTGATGTGGAAATTGCCAGTGGATTAATTCAAAGGGGCTTAATACAAAGACACCAAGCACATAGTTCACTATCAGACAGCCGAAGCTATCCTCAAGCTACTTTTTTTTTTTTTGCTAACCAGGCTAACGTTAACGTTACTATAAAGGTAATCTGTGCCAGTGGAGCAGCTTGCTAGTGCTCTTGTGGTCCCTGCAGAGTGCCCGTTCAGCCTGGTACCTTCTTTTGCTTTTCTGCTCAGTTGTGAAGCTTCTGTCCTCATCCTCCACTTCCCTCTTGCGGCTTTCCTTCAACACCTTGAGCACGCTTTCTCTGGAGCAGGGGTCCGCATGGGCCCTGGGGAGCCCTGCACAACTCAGGTGGTCCAAACTAAACCCAAAACAAGTGACAATACAGTTTTTGGTCTGTGTTGATGCTCAAACAGCAAAGCCACAGGGGAGCACAACCTACAAATCAGGGTTTTACTAACCACTGGACTTATGGCAAAATATTAGAAAAACCTAATAATATATGTGGCATCAACGATCACCAGAGTTGTATTAAACTTTTGCCTTTAACGCCGTCAAAGTTATGTTACTGCTGCAATATAGCCAAGTGCAATATCCAAATTTTAGGAACTGCAACTTTTTTGATAGAAAAGGTAAACTGTGTGAAAACCTACCATTGTAAATGAAGCATTGTGGTGCTACAGAGCCTTTAAATCATTTACGCCATGCTGGTTTGGTATAGCACCAGCAAAAATCACACCATCGTCATTTTTATAATGTTTTTCACAGAAGTGAAAAGCAAAAATTACCATTCCCACTAAAATCGCGACTTATATTGCAATATCTGTGAAAATAATAGCAATGTTTTTTTTGGCATGTTGTTCAGCCTCAATTAAAAGATTAAATAATTAGCGATATTATTGCTGATTCATTTCCTGTCGATTAATTAATGACGTGACTAATGGTTCCAGCTCTAGTTGCTTAATTAAAACAGCTACATGTACAGGTTTGATTCTGAAAAGTCTCCACAGCATTACCTCAACAACAATTCAAATCTGACAAAAATTCAAACGAGACATGATGACTACCAAGCTGATCTGAACATGATAGTCACATTAATGGAAACTAATGTTCGGAAATCTGAACGAAGCACGTGGTTTATTTCTAGATAATGGACAAAGTCATAAAAACACTGGTATGATGGCAGACGTCAGTGTTTGCGTGAATGTGGAGACCTGGGGGCACTGTGGTGGTCGGGCCTGGCGATCTTCACAGTGACAGGGCTGAGGACAGCCGTGGAGTTACGGGGGCTGAGGATGTTTTTCTTCCTGAAGCCATCCCACTTGACCGGAGGCAGGACTCCCACTGATGAAACACCCGGCTGCTGCAGGGGGTAGTGACGCTGGGGGGTGATGGTGAACCTGCCCACTGTGCCCAGTGGCTCCCTGTGGGGGGAAAAAAAAATGAAACGCGGGACATTTCGATCATACATTCTTACAATATGTTGAAATGGTCAGTTGTGCATGTTTGTATGACTCCATGCCATCTTTCTCCACCAACAGCTGCCTGAAAGGTCCATTATACCATGTAGCTAGAGGACCTGAGTAAAGGGTGCATCCCACACTGACTACTTGGCTGACAAGGCACACTTATATGGGCATGTGGACATTTTTAATACATTTTCTGGGGGTGTTGCACTCTAGGAAACAGAAAATATATATCACCAACTAAAGTTTCTGATATATATTAGGGATGATGGATTCATTTTTTTGGTAATATATATAATACTTGATTACCTTCTCTGATTTCTGAAAAAGTATTGATTGTTTAATTAAATATCCTAGTTTTAGTTACTATTTTTTTTACATTTCTTGGTGTCGAGTTTATTTGTTTAAAAAACAGGCGTAGACTCAATGTGCTTCAAAATAAAAGCAAGCAAGAAAAATGACAAAAACATATAAGATAACAACATATAAGACAAGGCGGTATTACATATATGGAAATATAAGATAATAATAATAATAATAATAATAATAACTAAAAAAATACGGATTCAATGATTTTTTTTTTTTTTTAATCTACCCCTTAACCACACATTTTAAACCCAACTAAAAGCTTGCAGGGGGAAAAAAAGTTTTTGGTCTGCTTTTAAAAGAAGACACTGTTGTAGCAGATCACGAAATGTAATACCATTGGGACTATGTAAACACGGGGACAACCATGGAAATAAGCCCACAACTTTATCATCTATCCCTGTACAAGTCTAATATATTGTATTTTATAAATATATCACAATGTTGTCAACAAACCAAACCAAACGCAAACAGATGAGGCAAGTTGTTTTGTTCCATATTTAAAGCCCTGCATATAAACTAACTTTAGACGCCAAGTTTGCACTCATAGAGGTTCACAAATGGACAATACTGATATTTCTAGAAATGTCTCTGTCTATAATTTACAGTAGATACCGTGAGCAAGGGACAGTTATTACTTCCTGAACTGTATAAGGTGAAATATCTTGTTATAACGTTATTGGCCCATTCTTTTAACACGCAAACATAGATCCAACGTGCATCAAGAGGCAGCTACTAAATGTGAGTGTGCTGATAGAGGTCCTCCCAACGGCTCAGATGTTAATAATTAAAACCCGCCAAGAAATTGAACCCAACTCTACCGTTACTGCCTCCAAACGGACTGAGGGCTTCCGTTGGTATAACGTCAGCGTAATTTGATTATGAACGTACCCAGCAAATGACAGCCTCCGGTTTGGGGTGTAGACAGCGTGGTTGGGTCTGGACAGTTTTTCCCGTAGTTGCTCTCGAGGATTTCTCCCCGCTCTCGGCCTCCCCGAGTCGGCGGCTGGACTTTCGGGTTTCCCGATGTAACTCCCCATGAGGAAATCGCGGGGGCTGAAAAGGAACGAGTCACTTGCCAATGCTTCTCTCCGGTAAATCCCAGTTTCAGCGAGCCTGTCTCTGAAGTGTCCCTCTGACTCCCGGTGCTCGGTTTTGTCTCTGCTACTCCTCGTTCTCCCCCGCGCGGCCGCCGACACGCCGGTCACCCCCCAGCCCCACAACCAGCGCCGGAGAACGGCCGGGACGTTCAGCGCAGCCCGCGGATTCAGGCCTAACCTGGCGGGAAGCGGTTCTCCGCTGTGATAGTAACACACAATACAACAAACTGCAAGAATTAAAGTCACGTAAAGAAAAGTAGGAATATAATAAAGAGCCAAACTGACTACGCCTAGAGCAGAGAGAAGCGCTATATGTTTCTCTCTAGGTGACATGGCGGCACCGCGCCGCCGGAGGACTCTCATATCCCATCATGCTGCTCTTCTACTACTTCTTCTTCCTGCGATTTTAAGGCGTTCGCCGTTTTGGTGCATTAGCGCCATCTAGCTGTCTGGAGTTTGTAACACACGGGGCAGAAATGCACCGAAAACTGTTTTCACTAATGTCATAAAGAATATATTCAGTAGAGGAGAATGTAAAGCTTCTCCAGTACTTTTTAAAACTCCTATAAGTATCAAGTAGCGTGTACATTCTCGAGTAAAGTACAAATATTTAAGACTGGCTACTTATACTTACTTTGCAAATACATATGATCAGGCTGATCATCTGATAAAATGTGATGAATAATCATTAAACTGCCCAGCAGTGTATAAACGGGGCAAGTTGAGATGAGCGCCATCAGCTATAACAATAAAATGCTGCTTTTATGCATCAGTAATATTCATTCAATAATTAAATAATAACAAATCACTGACAGGGACCATTGGGCTGTATAATTAGTACTTTACGTGCATTTTTCTACTACTATGACATAAGTTCCATCCTTATGTTGCATGATGTTAACTGAGCCAGTTAAATTTGCTGAATGAAGACCATGGAGTTGAAAGTCAGACAGTAAGTAGACCATTTGAGAGTTGAGATTATTTTGCAACACAATTTTTTTTATTGCCCAAAAATGACCACAGACAATTGGGTTCAGAAGGATGTTTATTTTTATTTTGGAAATATTATTCAAACACAACATAAAACATTTCATAATGTAACATAGATGGCATATAATAATAAAAACAAGTAACACATACAACAGAACAATAGAAATATGGCTGCCCTGAGATTAATATTCATGAAGTGTCATTGTTATAGTTTATCAGGAAATATCACAATAACTAAGGCATTCATGTTGTGCCATTTGAATGTACAAAAACAAGAACTGCTTGTTTAGCCAACATTTTCTAAAACACATCTCCTTGTTCCTTTGCTGTGCTCTGTGCAACACGCAGCTGCTTCTCTATTGCAGACGGGAACGGTGCTGCTGCCAGTGGAGCCTCTCGACGGCCACCTGGAGCTGAAACGCTTGAGGTGTCTGCTGCGATGCAAACGCTGAGACTTTGGGGTCTCTTCTTCTGGCTGCTTGGATAGTGTGCTGTTTGGGGGGGGGCTCTTGATTAGCCAAAGTCAGAGCTTGAGAGGGCCTGCTGCAGGGACTCTGGGTCTGGGACGGAGAGGCCTCCTGGGGTGGTGGGAGTGGTTAGCATTGTTCAACTTTGTGTTTGAGAGAGGCTTTTTTTTGTGGTCATCGTGGCAGCAACAGTCGGTTTTAGCTGTAACCTGAAATGAAGGGAAACAATGCATAATATTCACAAAATGCAAAAGTAACACACCACCAAATAAATGGCAAGTAGATTCATAAGCTGTGCCATGTCAAGGCCGTCCAAATCTAAAGCCTCCTCCAAAACGTGGCAGTAGATACCGGTGTACCCTTTCTGTCCTCAGTAACTCTCACCTGTTCGGATGTCTGCGTCCTAAAGGTGGGGGCGGGTGCTGTGATGGATCCTCTGGAGCTGTCTCATTTTGGGAGGCGTAAAGGTGCGCAGTGCGCAGAAACGTCAGTGTCACCCACTGAACGAGTAGCTTTTCATAGTAGAGGTCTTTACAGGCCCTCTCGTTTCTAAATTATATTCAGTCTAATCAGGTTGGGTAAGGCCCCACTGTGTTGCCACGGTTCTGTGTGTCAGTGTGTCTAATACCCGAGTGGATCCCAGCAGACTCTCTAGCGGCTCTGATCACGTGGTGCAGGAGAACCATCACAGGAGGAAAAAGGCTGACAGGGAGCCCGAACTGTGAAGTGCAGGGGGGGACGATCGCGGCTGCTTGTTAGTTGGTGAAACATCACGCAGCTGCCAGTGCGCACGATCTCTCTCTATCGGGGTCTGCATTTTTGGATCAGGTCTGTTAATTATTTTAATCACATGGTGAATGGTGATCCTGACGGGGCTCCTGATGTGACCGATACACTGAGGGGTTTTGCAGCGTCTCTCTGCTGTGCGTGCTGTGGCCTTCAAGATGTTGATTACGCTACAAGTTTCGCTGCTGTTTGGGCAACGGAATTAAATTGAATTGTGCCAAATATGTCCGTCTTCAGCAGCTACAGCGTTATATGGCAACGTAACTTTCTCCCGTTGATGCTGCTTCAATACTTCTACAGGGGTTTGTGGAAATGGATGATACTTTAGACAGTGGTGACGGCACTCGGGAGAGGTTTCGAGAATTTAATTCAGTGCAACATGTACAGTATATTACATTTTCCATTTTCATTTTGTTGACAACTCAACCTCCTATTTATATTGTGCTGCCCTTCCAAGAAAGAAATCCAGAGATTCCCTCAGATACATCTACGGATCAGCCCGAGCTGTGACGGTGAAGGTATGATGAAGTATTGCTTTCCATAACATAAGGTTAGGGTTCATCAGTCTGATCAGTGACTCAGTCAATGCTTCCATTCATCACACATGTAGGGATTATCACTAATCCATCAAAACTAAATCGGAGAAACACGGAAGGAACACGACGGATTTGAAAAGATTACAGACTGTATTTGCCAGAAGGCTTAGAGGAAGTATTGTCCAGATGGTAAATTCATGTGGAAATGTTTCAACAGTGCTGCTGTTCTCACTGTATCACGACACACACACACACACAAGATGTGAACACATTTCTGGATCCGCACCACAGCTTATTTTAGCATGAGACTGGAAACCGCTGGCCTGGTTCTGTCCCGCACCTGCCATCTCGCTAGTTAACACGTTACATCTTCTTTATTTGGCCTGTACAAAAACCAAAGAGTAAAAACGAAGTTGTACAGAACTGTTTTTGGCCGGGCCCATTGACTTCCTGGAGTCACCATAAGGTTACCAGGCCAGTGGAGACTCTTGATTTCCTTTAAAAAAAAAAAGGTGCAGAGAGGCTGATTCTTGTTATTTTATTTTTTAACTGCCAAGATCATCATCATCATATTCATTAAAAACAAACCGTTTGGAAAAGGTTCTGAAAAGTTTTGGTTTATTTGGACAAGTAATAAATACATTATAGAAGAGTTCAGTTTAATGGCTTGTACGAGGAAATTCTTAACAAGGCATGAAAGGTCCAGGGTATCTTTGTCAGAACTAAGTGGGTATTTAGAGGCGTTGAGGTTGAAACAAATATCACCAAACAAACTCTCTCTCCTGAAATGACATCAGTACAGAAAAGCTCTGAAACGAGCTCCACATGACGTTTGATTAGCAACGTGCAGCAAAGTTCACCCTGGACACGACAGCACATGTCAACAGGTGACTCAGGGGGCTTTGTAGTGGTAAACCCCCAGAGCGATATGACTGAGGCTGCGGGATGCTGAGGTAAAGAAGCCTTCGTGTAATCTCTGCAGGACTAATTGCAGTCCGAGAAGGAACATTTTCCACGGACTGATTACAACCAGCTTATACCCTAAGCGAAGGCACCTCCATCAGACAGGGCAACCATTTCTCTGTGACAAACTGTTCAACCTACAAATGTGTCAATGTATACATTGAAAGCAACAGAAAATGGAAATGAATAAAGGCATGAATCATATTTTCCTCAGAGGAAAAAGTGCTCTAGTATCTTTCTTTCTGGACATTTGCTGCAAGTAGCTATTTGATTTTGGTCAGAGCCACAGCTCTCCTCTCTGTATTCTGAAACAAGGCTCGGATCAGATTCTTCACCTCCGAACTGGAGAAGTCCGACGCCAGCGGACCTTTGCCGTCAGCCCACCTGTGGAGAGGAATCGCAAACAAATCAGCCAATCACACACACCGATGGAAAAAACGGTATCATGGGAACCAGATGCTCCTCTTTCACTGCCAAAGGGGCACTCACATAACAGTCAGTTTACTCGCCATGAGGAACTACTAAGCATGAAAAAACTGTTGTATAATGTCTTCTGCTGCAGTGTTTTTGGAGTTTACAGACGCATAAGGACTAGAAGTCAGGACATCTTGGCCATAGCTGCTTACATTTAAAAAAAATAACATTTTTGTCTCTCGCTAACTGCAATCTATGAAATACAACAACTGGCAAACCAGAACATTATTCACTCCACTTAGTTCATTAAAGTCCTGAATCTTTTATTGAACAAATCACATCATTCATTCTGCTGCAGGTACATTTTGGGGAAGTGAGCAGAAGGGAGAACGAATAAGATAAAAGCAACTGTACTGAACGTAATCATTGATTTAAAAAAGAATGTTAATCATCAATCGATTTTTGTTTTTCAGACCAGCAATACCCCAGAGTGTTTAACTTACTTCATATGATAATGAACTGACGCTTTATCGTCAAGTTCCCTTCTTACCTGTCGACTATCTCCTGCAGGTTGGCCCGCAGCACGATGACCAGCTCCTTGAAGGTTCCCCACTTCTTCACATGCAGAGGCACGTCCTCCTGATACTTCTTGTTCTTCTTTTCCTCAGCCAGAGGAATGAAGACCAGCGGCCCCTCCTCGATGATGGTTTGGCACAGAGTGTGGAGGTGCTCCCCATCCTCAGAGGAAATATCCTGCAGGCAGTTCGGTGAGAAATAAAATCCTTATTGGTCATCAATATACTGTAAGTAGATACGATAATATGACTTTTCCGGGGGGGGGGGTGTTAAGTAAGAGATTTGTTAGTGTTTGAACTCAACAAATTTGGGGATTTTATCAAAACCTATGCCTACTGAGGAATTTAGTGCTGTGGAAATGTAAATCATGCTGAATTTGTCATCTTAGCTGTAATAGTGCAGGTAATCCAAGCCTCCTCTGTGTTTTTCACTTGGCCTTTATTAGCAGCACTTATTTGTTTGCGCCGGCCACTCACTCCCGGCCCTACGTATATGTAAAGGGGCCGTGATAAAAAAAAAAAAAGAGAGAAAAAGAAAAGACAAACCTCCAGCATCATGATTTTGGCAATGACCTCTGAGATGGCTGTGTTGAGGAGGTTGCCCATGGCTTTACAATAGATGCTGACTGGTAGGACATCCTGCCACACTGTTCCCAACTGCTTCAACTGATGGATGACCTGCAATCAAGCAAACAGATGCAGAAGCCGTACATGTGAATGAAAAAATGAATACAAATAAAGCACTGGTGAGACGTATGCTGAGCTGCCTCATACAGTCACAGTTATAGCCTAAAAGTTGGAATGCAATGCAGCCTTACAAATGGCCAATTTCTGATTGTTACAAAAAAAAAAAAAAAATGTACATTTTATTCTGAAGGCCTTTTTCGTCTTACCTGTCTTACTGCTTTGCTGGCTGCAATGTAGTTGTCTTCATCATCCAGGTTGCAGAAGTTGTGAGCGGTGGAAAGTCTCTCCAACAGTTCAGCTCTCTGGACGTTCATCTGTGCTAAGAAGCACTGGGCACCTGGAGGAAAATGACAAAAGGCAAACCGCAGGTTAGATATTGACATTTCGTATGTAGAAGTGGAGGTTTTGACCCAATGGTGGCGCTACACAGCAGATCAGAAAGGTCCCCAAAACAAATGGTGACATGTTCTCTGTGGAGCATGAATGTCCACAGGAATGTTCAATAAAATCAAACAAGTAGTTTTGGAGATACCTTGTCGTGTTGGTCAAAAGGTCACCAAAATCATTAGGAATCAACTTCTGGCGACCATGAATTTCTGTAACACATATCATGGCAATTTTGCCAAACAGTTGTAGAACTGTTTGTTTACCCAGTTTCCTGAATCCGGGCACCATGTCAACAAATGTTGCAACGCCCTCGCTGAGAGGCTGTGGCAGGTGAGCTCTGAAATGATGGCCCAGAGTGAGCAGGTGGTGGGCCAGGTACATGCAGTTGTTGTGCTGGATGGCAGCCAGGTGAGGGAACTTGAGCAGGTTCTCCCTGGATGGAGTGGCAGAGAAACAAGACACAGCCATTTACACCTTCAGGGGAAATGCGTTGGTTCGAGCTGCTAAATGTGATGTGATGGAAGCATCCTTACTTGTGGTACGTTGGTACAACATCGTAGAACAGCTGGAAGATGTTTCTCACGGTGAAGAAGAGTTGCAATGCACTGAAAAGAACAATAACAGGAATCAGTCAGATTTCACAACACCTATTCACTGATGATGTTCTGACAGGTGTGGCTCAAGCCTCCTGCCCGGTGGCCTAATAAAGCCTCGGCTCTAAAGGTCACGATATCTTGGCCCATGCGGCTTCATTATTGGAATGGGGTCTTTTTCTTTTTAAATCCACCTTGTTTTGAGTGACACGTGGATAGGACTTTAATTCATTTATTGTCAATGTGAACAATCTTCATCCTGATAATAGTCTGCAGGCGTATTGACTTGAGTAGCTTCATAGTGTTTTGGTAATGGTAGGTCAACCGTGCTGTGAGCCAAAGACAATCTCTACAAGAATAAAAAGAAAGAAAATAATGCTGAAAGCCTATTACTATCAGAGGAGTCTGTTTTTTTCCCCTTAGAAAAACACAGTACGACTATGTCAGGCACATTCGACTCTTACGGAAGACAGTTGGGTGTCACTGCACTGTAACATACCATTGTGTGGAGCTTCCGACGGCTTCACACAGGGTGCTGAGTGCCAGCTCCATCAGCTGCTGCACTGACTCGCTGATGCGGCAGGCTGGCAGACACAGACTCCACGCAGACAGCTGCTTTGTGTTCTCCATTGTCGTCTCCTCCTTGGTGGACTCTTGCTTCACTTGCTTCACCCTTGAATCTGGAGCAGGCAGCTTGGGAAGACGCAGCTTGTAGTCTGGTGTGATCTAACAGAGGAAGATTGAAAATAATGGTAGATATTAAATAGGACAAACAAAAAGCCTCTGGAGATTTTGGGGAATATTATAATAAAGCTGGACTGCAGTATAGTGAAATCTAATACAATAGCGCCCATTTTTTGAGAGCCAGAGAAGTACATATTTAGATAATTATATAATTATTATCTATACATATATATTTATAAAATATAAAAACTACAGCTATTTTTTAAGGACGTTTTAACCCAACAATAGTAGTATAATAATATAATTTGGACCTGGCCTGACTCAGGTCTGGGGTCAGGTCTCGGTTACTAGGCATCGAGCGGCCCTGTAAAGATCGCTGCAGACAGTCAAACCATTTGAAAAACATCTGCATCACACAATAATGTTGATAGCATCTTAAAAAGCACAAAGACACGGATTCAATATTGTAATACCGCCCAAATATAGGACAAGTACCGGCCCCTGCGTCTAATTACATTAAAGAGAGTATTGCATTATGGGGTTGTTTGACACCATAATTGTGTTAGGCTAGGGAGTTTCTTCAGGTCCGTTTATAGTGCGTCTTTTAGCACCAAAAGTCTTTAGGAAGCGAAGTTTAACCTGCGGGAGTTTCGTGTAATGTGTTTGGTTCCCACAGAAGAAATGAGTGAAAACGCGTCTCCCAACGTCTTTACTGCAGAAATGGACCAGAGATCATATCAAATTTGAGGCAGGCGTGACAGAATAGAATAAATAGAAGTAAGCCTATTTCATGTTTCACTTTGATGAGAGAAAAGGCTTTGAGAACTATCTTCTCCTTGAGCTTATGGAATCTCTGGGAGACATTTGTTGCTAAAAACATGTTAACCTGTAAAACGGCTAAACTTAACATCAACGTAAATAACATGCATCTTTAATGTTTCCTGTTTTTCCCGATTCAGGTTATAGCATTTGAACCAATCACCAGTCTCCAGTTCATACATCCAGACACTCAGCTCCAGCTCACACATACTTTGACGGTGTTGTGCATCTTGGAGGTCATGAGTTTGCGGGCTGCCACGATGACATCCTTGCACTTCTTGCTGGCAAAGTGACAGTTGACATCTCTGGCATATTTGAGGAGGTCTGTGGAATCGCCCTGCAGATAATCCATCTCCTTCAGAGACTTCTCAAACTCCTCAGTTTCCTTGATCACCTAGAACAAGTACAACAAAAAATATATTCAGTAAAAAAGTATTTCTCATCCATAGACCGTAATGTTACAACGACTGAAATTATCTCTTAGAGTGATCCTTGAGAACTGCTCACAAAAGCGAATGAGTAACACCCTGTATATTTTCAGTTACAATATGGTTATGCTATACAAACTGCTGTTAGGGCCATACAGTGTTGTAGTTCTCCAGCTGGCTGCTGTTGGTGGGGATGGAGTAGAGCAGACACTCGTGGATGATGCACTGAGAAATCTCCTCCCAAATCAACTCCCCCAAGATGGCCGAGAGCTTTTTATCACCAATGGACACATCTGAAAAATAACAGAAACGTGACTTTCTCAAGCTCATTGTGATATGTTACAGCAGTGAGGTAAGTATGGGAATATATGATTGGTTTTGTTTTTTGTTTTTTAATGCATATGTATTGTAAAGCACTTTGGTCAGCTCAGAAATAAATTTGACCCTACTTGATATGATGAATACAGTCTCTTGCTGTTTGAATCTCATATTCAGGCTACTGAGAACACTGTTTGTGATTTTAAAATCGTCCACCTGCTGACTTTTACTGGCTCTACTTATTTGACCGCTTTGGGAATGATAACCATACTGTACCGAGCAGGTGAGCGTGCAGTGTCTTGAGCACCAGGAGCAGTTTGGTGTAGACCTGCGAAGGAGCGGATCTCTCTTCGTGGCTCTCCTCCAAACACTGTAACGCCAGGATGGTTCCCTCACCCTGCTGCTCGGTTACCCTCACTGACAGTGACGGGTACATCACCAGCGGCTTCAACATGGTCTTCAGCAGCACCTGACCTGAATGAAAACAACAGAAACCAGTACTGAGCACCTTCTGGCCTTGGATACATTGTGCTTTAGAGTTAGATCAATAGATTGATTGGGATGATAAATCAGCTGATATTAGCTAATTGCAGATACATGAGCCAATAAGTGCAGAAATGCCATAAATCTCCATAGAAACAGTGTCTCCATTACATAGTCCACCAGAGAGCACTGACTAGGTACAGTTTTCATCTGTAACATGTCCCACTCGGTACATATGTTGGTCACTTTTCTAAAAAAAACGTGGATATCACATTAACTGAAATTACAAAAAAAGTGTCTGGGAATGAATGTGCTTTCAAGGTATAACCAGTGTATAGGTATAACACAGTGAGCGGTGTTGCTTTCTCTTACTAAAGAGTTTGATCTTGTGCTGAAGGTCTCCCTGGATGGCCAGAGCTTGCAGGACGCAGCGCAGGAGAGCAGGTGGTTTCGGTTCACCGTCCTCGCTGCAAGCATGGCTCAGTTTCAGCTCCACCTTCAGAAAGGACTTCAGACTTGAGGGCTCTGGTGGTACACATCCAACAGTCAGTGCTAATCCCTCACGTTCAGATAAGCTTTCTGTCATACATAACAAGAAATGCTAACCGGTAAAATAACAGTTTTTGTACGAGCTGGGTGAAAGGGATCACTGATCAATGACGTTCTGTGACTTTTTAAGACAATGACTGGAATTAATGTGGTGAAAGGTGAGAGCCAGTGATTATTGGTTTGCAGCCTGCACAATCCTCTAAGTAAATTCTCCTGTGCCTTTAAGGCAACACTGAACACTGTTGCATTAAAAAAAGTTTGGCTTATTCTTCAATCAAACTATTTTGTGTTGCAAAAAGTTCAACCTCAGCAAAGTGTGGAACAGAGAATATTTCATATAGTTGTGTTACTACCACATCGGACACACATGTTGAAAAATTTCATCCAGTTTTCTGAGGACGTCTTACCCTTTGAGGACGGTAATCTCCAGATGACG
This sequence comes from Coreoperca whiteheadi, assembly GCA_011952105.1. Lineage (NCBI taxonomy): Eukaryota > Metazoa > Chordata > Actinopteri > Centrarchiformes > Sinipercidae > Coreoperca > Coreoperca whiteheadi. Next base: position 1,445,219 of record CM022491.1, on the reverse strand, counting down.
AGGCCCTTCCATTCATCTCCCAGGTGGTAAATTAAGTTTTCTCTCTGCACTGTCAACTCAGAGCTAAGGGCAGTGAGCAGCGGCAGCTGGGAAGTCTTCCAGCCCTTGAGTGAATCCACACTGGCCCTTGCCTGGAAACAAGTATTACCCATCAATCAATCAGTGTGTTAGCATGCACTTAATAAACCAGGTTACTGTAAATACATGTATAAAGGTAGCACATCAGTAATCCAGTTTCTCCCCCATCCTCGACCTTATTTTAGACATATGGCATGCTTATTTTAACTGTATAAAACCTTGTCTACAATTCAATGGGATTGGCCTTTCCAATCTTGTGGAAAGGCACTCTTTCCACAAGATTGAACGGAATGGCGTTGGTGGTGACAGTTGTCTGCTCTCTGCAAGTGACACATACACACGGATCCCAAAAGGAGCTGCGCTGATCTGATAACAGTGTCCTATTTTCTGACAGTATTAAGCTTTCGTTTGTTCTGTGTCCTGTTTACTGATGCCAAATATAGCTATAGCACACAGACACGGCATCGTTTTCCTGTTGCAGCTAATCTTCTGACATCTTCTCTAAAACCACTTTAAAGCCACTTTCCAGACTCACCTGGGCTTTGGACTGGGAACTCGTGATTAATAACGTCGCAAAAAAATGTTAGGTGAAAAAGTGCAGAAGCAACTTCCTCTGTTTGAAAAATAAGCAACACACAGTGCTGACAGTGATTTGTTGTTTGTAGAGTGAGATGTGATTTTTGATGTGCCTGTTTGAAGAAATGCACTGCACATGCAGAAGGATCTAAATTTCGCTCAGTCGTAATGTCATTTTTCGATTAATTGCCCAGCCCTGGTTCAGAGGAGAGGTAAGGTGATGTAAGCAGCTCTTACCCTTTCCAGCTGGTTGGCCGCATCAACGTACTTCTTGTCCAGTAAAGCTTTGCTGAACCCCTCCATTGCATTGTGAAACTGAGTAACACAGAAGAAAAGACACAGAAACATCCAAACATGTAAATGCATATAATTACATTTATTATGAGGTCATTAGAGAAAGAAATGAATAGAAAATAATACTGAATTACAATCAGTTTTTCTCAAGAAAGTGATATTATCATCCTTTTATGATTCAGGATGTAGAAAAGCAACTTTAATTATACATATATTTGATAATTTAATAATCTGGCTAAGTGGAAACTCCTTGACACTAATAATTTGTGACTACATATTACATTATATTTCACTTAATAAACTGCAGTGTATGTTGTACCTCTTTTAGGTGTCCAAGCATTGTTATGATGATAGTATTTTTCTCCAGCTGCTGCTTCAGCTTTGCATACTCAGCCACAGCCACGTGGATATTCTTCTGCACCTGTGTCCACACGCAGCAACACCAAACGGTTAAAAACTTATGGCACCGCTGTAAACCTGCCTCGAGTAGAACTGAACCCAGTGTGCTCTGCTCTGTCAGGGGAGCTGGCTTAAGTATTGCTTGAACGGTCTCACACATACCTCAGTCTCAATGCAATTTTTAAGGACATCCATTTCTTTGGAGACCTCATCCACCTGCACCATTAGCTCCTCGGATGCCTGAAGACTAGGTAGGAAGTCACAATACTTCTTGTTTATCATGTCACATACTTCTTCCTATGAAAAACACATCAAGAAAACAGAGTAAATAGATTGACCTTTTGCTTTAAGCCCTGAGCACGAGTGGTTGCAGTTTGTGTCTCACATCCACCTGTAAAACAGTCAGTCAGTCAGTCATTTTCTACCGCTTGTTCCCGTTCGGGGTCACGGGTGACTGGAGCCTATCCCAGTGGCTTCGGGCCTTAGGTGGGGTACACCCTGGACAGTGGCCAACTCATCGCAGGGCTGACACAGAGACAGACAACCATTCACGCACACATTCATCCACTAGGGACAATTTTAGAGTCACCAATTAACCTAATGCATGTCTTTGGACGGTGGGAGGAAACCGGAGAACCCGGAGAAAACCCACGGTAACACGGGGAGGACATGCAGACTCCACCCAGGGAGGTGGTCTGGTCCGGGACTGTAAAACAGTAGTTGATGTAAATATACTGTTAGTTACTCTGGTCTGAACATATGAGCGCTTTACAAGGCCTGAATACTCATCTAGAGAAAATACAGTCATTACACTACCTTTATTCTACACTGATGCATGCTTTCATGCATGATTTCTATTGAACAAGTGTTTACATAGAAAAACACAAGGACAGCAACGGGTGAATTTCTATATATAACATATGTAACTACAATAACGATATATCGCAGATTATGTAACTGTAGCATTAACTTTGTTACAGTTAAAGTTGACATTTTACTGCTATTCGGGTGCACTCCTGGTGAACTTTATCCCGTAAAAACCCGACCCACTGTGAAACAACGCCAGTACTGCTGATATAAAGTGGTTTCCTTAAGGTTTCAAATATGCCCTAACGCTGTTTTACTGAATATAATTAAGCCACGTAGTCAGGTGTCACATGTGGCTGAGCTAGCCAGTCTTGCTAACAAATAAGCACGTAACGCACTGCATTGACGTTAAACGAGCTTGATAGTCCAGACTGTGCTGGGTAATTGTGTGGCTAACGTTTATTTGCAGCTGCGTGTTATTTCAGGGAATACCATGAAAATCCCGCTAACGTTAGTCAAAGGACCGGGGAAGTTTCACAACGGTACCTATGAACGTTAGCGCTAACGCTAGCACAAACTTTACCAGGAGTAGCGTTAGCCGGCGCTATCGCTAGCTAGTGGATTACCTTTGTATCTTCCACCTTGCGCGACATTTTGCTTATTTTACTGGACAGGTCCTCTTTCTCCAGTTTACCAGAACTGGCGAGCACTTCAGTCACGAACGACGCCATGCTGTACAACAACGTTATTAGGTCTTTACCAAACTGTGACAGAGCAGCACAACAACAACTCAAGACCCGCCAGGCGATCTGATTGGTTCAGAGACGTCGGCGACCGGATCCTCTTCCGCTTCTTTCTTCTTCGTTTTTTATTTGATGAGAAATTGCCACCATATCACACCATTACCGCTACCGCATGTTACGGACGTATACTGCCCGCCAGTTGATGATTGATTAGCCTAACGGACCGGGCCGCTCTTAGATGGCTCAATCAAACGCTGGATCAAATAGATAAACACTACATTAGGAAGTTTTCCTTGGAAGGCATATTATTAACTGAAAGAAACCGGTTTAATAGAAAGAATTTAGTTTTTTCATTCACATCTTTTCCAGTCAATGTACCGCTTTGCACACCAGTTCAGTAGGTGGCGGTAACCTGAACTGACAAAATGGCCAAACCAAAGAGGAAGAAGAAGACATACCGCATCTCTATGGCAACGACAACCATCCATGTTCCGAGAGTTGTATTTGACTGGAAGCTCGGCCTCTCGTTGTAACTTAGCTGTTACTTACAACACCAGCGGTTTCTTCGCTCACACTTGCAAACGCTGAAAGCGGTTAAATTAACCAATAAATTGCAAGTTGTCGCGAGTACCGTTCCGCATGAGGCAAAACTAGCGGCGTGCTAACTCTAGCTAACGAAAATTGCTAGCTACCGTCAAACCAATAACGTTAGCGTTTCGTGAGTGTTTACTTGCTAAATATTAATGGCAGACTGTTGGAACACAGACACCGGAGAAGCTGTGTTTCGGTCCCGGGATGCTGTCAAAAACCTGAGAATAAAGTAAGTAACGTTAGCTGATTGTAATGTGCTACCACTAACGTTACTCCGAATGGTGGTTTTTTTTTTTTTACAGTGGACTGCCGTGTTAACTCAGTGTGGTGAATTTTCCCAGCGTCCGGACACGTTATTTCAACACGCTATCCCTTTGTCTCCCCACTTCAGGTTGCGTATAGAGAGGGCGACCTCCACAGCAGCTCTCTCGCAACACCTGCAGAATCAAGTTCTGTCCCAGCAGGAAAGAGGAGCCATTGAACTGGAAACTCTCACGTCACAAGGCCAGACGGGTAAAATCATTTTTGCTAAGAAAGACCAATACGTAATAATTTACTATTTGGGCTGCTGTTGGACGTGGAGTGTTGTTATGTTGTCTTTGTTTGTTCTGCTGTCTACAGAAAGTAATATATACCGTAAAACACCAGAGCGAGCACAGGGATGTAACAGACATTGTGTATAACTTGTATTTAGACATGCATACATGTTATGGGTGGATGTTTACCTCAAAGCACGTTTTGATAACTTGACATTTGTGTTACTCTGTCACCAGGTGATAATGAGGAGGAGCTGGTGGTGGGCTGGCAGGAGAAACTTTTTAGTCAGGTAGAACGTTGAGTGTTTAGCATCCTCACCCCACAGCAAATTATGATGATAAACTTCATATAGCTCAAAGTGAGTTAGATTAAAAAGAAAACAATGGAAAGGTCATGAGTTAAAGCACATTTTGCTATTATTACTTTATTTTTCATTGCAAAAATCTAAATTTCTCCTGGTTATGAACCCCACCTCCTCACTATCACATCTCCCTGTCTGTGGTCCCAGTATGAGATGGAGCTGTTCCAGAACGAGGCAGCATGTCAGACCCCTCTGGACCGTCAGTACCACACAGAAGTCAAGGCCCTGAACAGGGCCAAGGGCCGACCAAATCACAGGATTTTCACGTACACTGATCATGACCGCTACACCAACTGTCTTCCATTCCACCAACTGGTAGGTTATGCTGCATCCTACAGTGTCATCACCATCGTCCAACAAGTCACATTACAGTGTATTATTTTCATACACAAACCAGATAAAAGTCAAGCCCAAATAAGAGTCATTAGAAACAAAGTGAATAAGTGAGTGTTTTGTATTCATGTCTTTTTTTAATTAGCACAGTCTTTGGTGCCAAGTGCTGAGGTACCCTCAAATTAATATCTTGTTATGAAATGTGTTTAAATAGTACACAGTAACAGTAGATTATGATTGTAAACTTGTTGTCAGTATGGAACATCATATCTGACCTGTCTGACACATGTCAGGAGAGTCTGAAATTAGAGTTTAAAAAGAGAAAAGGAGACAAACTTTGCTTGCTGCATTGTGCTCAGACCACAACATTTGACAGCAAAGCACATGTTTTAAAAAGTTAAACGATAAGGCTGGCCTTATTCAACATTTTTCATATTTTTCATATGTCTAATGTGTGATATTGTATAGTAAGTTCACCTTGTTTGACACCTTGATGTTACACATGAACCAGACTACGCTCCACACTTCCAGTGTGAGTGTTGTCACTCCAGGAGGAAGCAGCTTTGCTCATGTTGTATAGCACTCATTCCAAGAATTCTTTGTGAAAATGAATGTGAAAACCACAAGTTCTACATTTCTTGTCTGTTACTGTGGTTGTAAGTAGCCTTTTCTTTTTGCGCCTGGAAGCAGCACTCCGCTGACTTATTGACCACAACCAAATCCAGCCCCACATTCCTGGCTGAAAGGATGGCCAGCGTGAGACACAGACGCCAGGACAGACGCACCATGTAGGTGAAGCAGCAGCTCACTTATTTAAATTAACTGATAAATCTTCCATGGGGAAATTATGTGTTCTGTTTGCCAGTCCTCAAAATGCATGTAATTAGAGTCTCCTCTTGTAACTAGCTTTCTGTCTGTGTAACTTACACCTGCATAAAAAGCAATTAGGATCAAATTTCATTAAGAAACCGTCATCCAGACGATACTTATTAATCCTCAAAGACAGTACTTGTAATGCTTAATGCTTTAAACAGTCATGTGATAGGATGGTCTGGCGTATTTTGCAGGGATTGTAGTATCCCTAAATCAAAGATCATCAACTGGGAGCCCACAGAGGAGTTTGTGAAGAGCAGTCACGTGGTGAATAGTACCATGCAGACAATGCACATCATGGGAGACCTGAGCCCCCCTGGAAGGTAAGACCATCAACACAAAAACCCCCATTTCCATTCAGCTCAGTCTTTATTGTCCCATATGGGGATTTTGACTTGCAGCATCGCAAAAACAGACACACCAAAACAGACTCATCCATCAGTTTCCACCTGGTATTAACCTACAATCTGTATTGTTCTTGATAATTGGATTCAGCCCACATTGTGATCAAACCTCAGTATGTAAATTATGTAGGTGGAGCTCTCGGTGAACGTGGTGTGTCTCAGGTGGGAAGCAATGTTACTGTATAGGATCTTCTTACTTTTCCTTTGCAGACGAAGGGCTCCTCTGTAGATTTTTGACAACAGCTTGTGACAGCAGGAAGCGACGGAGTTAGGTGACCTTTCAACTCCAGTTTCTTTCATAAGAATGTGGTCGCACTCTACAGATGTAATTTACACCCAGCTGAGATCCGGAAAAATGTGAATGAGACCACCTCCGGATGTGGTGTGGTCGAACCCATAACATACGCCGTGCAATGCATTGCGCATGAATTTACGCCGCCGATATTAACATGCGTCTTTCCTTATCCAGAAAAGCTATCCAGATACAATTCTCATGTTAATACCAGGTAGAAATGCAGTATAAAATGCAATATACAATATACAAGGTTCTATTTTGACATTTAGGCTGGTAAGTCTTGCAGCTTAGAAACTGACTACATGAAGGAACCTTTTTCTATTAGCAGGTTTCATTGACAGCATATATTAAAATCCAACTGTGGGTGTTGTGTGATTCCAATCATTTTCTCTCTATGTATTTACTTTCTCAGGCTGGGCCAGAAAGAGAACGAATGTTTGCTGGTAACCATAAAAACAGATGGCAGTGGAACAGTCATAGTAAAACCTGACTTCAACAAAGGCAAAGAGCCCTACAGGCAAGTTCACAACATGAATGGAGACTGCGTGTAGTCCAGTATTGACGGATGCCATATCATATCAACATGTTTTAAAACAACCGTATGACATGCAAGACAAATAAGCTGGCGACTAAAAGTCCAATATTTTGGTCCAGACTGAAATATCTTGACAAATATTGGATGGATTGTGATGCAACAAAAAATCAAAACTATGTTTATTATGAGGATAAAGGACTGGATGTCTTTTGGACAAATAAAAAAAACAAAAAACAGTCTGGTGTATGTGCTGTTGTGCAGGATTGTAACTGAGGGGGAGAAGAGAGAAGTTTGGCGTCTCACTCTGGAGAATGTATCCACAACCATGCAACCAGAGGAAAAGGAGAGGGAGCAGAACATGTACAAAGATGTGAGTTCGTCGCCATTACATTTCCTCCTGGGCCAGAGCAGCTTTTAATGTTCACGTTCATATTACTGATGTTTTTTTCTCTGTTCCTAGCTGTATGTACGGCACAAGGAGTACCTCAACAGCCTTGTTGGACAGGACTTTGAAATGGTAAGTCGTTTAACAAATTATCATTAGAGCTTAAATTGTATCTTAAAATACCCAACCCAAACATATTCTATGACTGTCATATGTGAAAACAAAAGACAGCAGATACTCACATTTCAGAAGCTTGAACCAACACGTTTGACCTTTTTGCTTGAAAAATAACTGAAAGTTATGATAAAATATTAACACTGGACTAAAGACAATATGGTGAATTAGCTAACCAACACTTTGTATGGTTTATTTGTCAAAGGCTTTTGCACTTACTATATGTCTCTCCCTTAGCCTCCTGTAGGTATTCTGCGTTATGTGATGAATGGAGAGATAGGTGAGTAGGAAAGCTGCGGTCATCACTACTGTATATATATATATATATATATTTTTTTTTTAAATGCCTGTCTTTGGCATTTAAATGTCCTTATTTTTCTTCTTCTCTTTACCCAGTCTCAGCCAAAGGCTTTGAATATGATAACTTATACATCCACTTCTTCATGGAACTGCCCAACAGTAAGTCACATACAGTATATGACACTATTTACATTGTGACACTTAGGTGTTGTTGAGACCTTTTTAAATAAATTGAACTAAATTCAGTTTACCACTTCAACTTGTGTTATTCTCGTTTGTTTAAGGTTGGTCCAGCTTGCCATTTCAGTCTCTCACAGGGGTTACCCAGACCTGCCGGGCCAAAACATTAGGGAAGGTGTGTATACAGTACAAGAAACATGGTGAACAGCTTCAGGGCATGGCTCCTGAGATTTATTAAACCTTCATCATTCTCTCTGCCAACAGGAAAATGTGGCTTTCTTCAGTTACCCCTTCAGCTTTGAGGCTTTCTACATGTGTGAAAAAGAGAGTGAGGGTTAGTATCAGCCATTGAATAATGTGAAGAATTTGTTTCATGCATTAGTTAAATGTTAAAAGTAATTTTGTTCATTTTAATGATACACTACTGCATTTTAGAGATTAGACTGACACATGTGTTTTCTCCTTATTTCAGAGTCAATTCCCCAGTGGCCAGTGCTCTACTTCAAGGTTCTTTCTCTGGACTCATGGCAGCGCTATCGAACTGAAGGCTATGGATATCTGCTTTTTCCTGCCATGCCTGGTATGCTGTGTACACTGCAAAGTTGTTGGATTAAAATTAGGGCTCCAGTGAACAGTTATTTTCATTAGTGATTAACCTGCTGACTAGTTTATCGATTCGTCGATTAGTCGTTTTTTCTAGAAAATAGTGAAAACAGGCAGCAATTCCGGACATTTTAAAAGCTGGAACCAACGAATGTTTGGCATTTTTGCTCGAAAAATGACTGAAATGCTCATCACTACTGTATATATTTCTAAAAGGCCTATCTTTGGCATTTAAATCTCCTTCTTCTCTTTCCACAGTCTCAGCCAAAGGCTTTGAATATGAGAACTTATACATCCACTTCTTCATGGAACAATGATAGGTTATCAAGATATTTGCTGTCGATCGAATAATTGATTAATCAACCAAAAGTTTCAGTTCAAATTAACATTTACAAAAGACACTTTTCGTTTAACGTTTTGAAGGAAAGTGTAAAGGTATCTTGTGGGGATTAGAAATGTAGATGCGGAAATAATCACTAATTCACCCACAAAACAAAGCTTTATAAATGTATGGACATTTCATCATGTCCATGGTCTTATTTGCCTGCATTTTATGTTTTGTGTGTGTGTGTGTATGCGTATGCACGTTTGTGTGTGCCAGGTAAACATACACTAACATGCCACACATGGAGACCCCTTAAGATGGGGACGGTCTCTGCACTGAGGCGCTTCTTTATTGGAGGTTCTCCGGAGCTTGAAGACCACAGCTATGTCAGAATACCAGGGACCTTCAAGGTAGACTCAAACCTCTGGGGAAGCTCTCTGGAGACTAAAAGTGGATATGGAGAATTTAAAGATGCAAAGATTAACTTGGATTTTATGTGTTTTGGTACAGATTTCACTCCTGATATATTTGCAGCGCCAAATGCTATGTCAATAATGACACTGAAGAACGGGCTTTTTAATTTTATTCTTCCATATATGGCTGCAGGGAGAGAGGCTGAGTCGCTTTGGCTTTTGCACTGAAACCACAGGAAGTGTCACCTTTAATCTGCACTGCATCCAGCAAGCCAGGTAAGTGCTGGGTGGATTCAACCATGTCTTGTTACACCCAGCATTGAAGGGGGGAAAAAGGACATTAGATTTCTGTGATTGGTGTGCTTTGGATCTGCATTGTTAAAGGTTTAGTTTCACCACAACAGTAAATCTACAATATCACACCAGTCTCCAGCACCACAGTGAATTATTAAGGAAACAACTCCTTCTGATTCAGTTAACTTACCAGACCCAAACAATATACCATACACTGTTATCATATTCCCCAGGGGGAAACATCAGGAGCCAAATTCAGGCCGTTCAGTTGATCGGAGACAACATCGCTCCAATGAAACTCTTCTCTTGAATTGAAACTCTTGAATTATTAAACTTTTGAGCAAATGCACATCTCATTTTTGAACCCAGCAACAAAACCGCTGGTGTTTTTTTATGGGGTTTGGGGTGTTACAAAGTGGCTGCAAATCACATGTCTATACTTATTTGCTATGTCTTGTATTAAGTGAGGAAATATCCTCTGGAACATGTTAAAAATCGTATCTAGCACAATTTATGGACAAAGATGTGGGTTAAATGTTTCTGACCACGTTCTATGCGGGCTCTGTCCATAGTCTGGCTCATTTGGCTACAGTAGCTGTTAATGTAGAACATAATTAATTGAATATCAAAAGTCTTATGGAACGATTACACCAGAACTGTAAACATGGCAACGCAAAGGTGACTCGCACACCTTTTGACTAAGTCAGTATAGGCGTCGAAATTATTATAAACCCTAGTAATTGTTTGTGTACAAATGTTCTGTGAAATATTTAATGTATCATACGATTGACTGTTTTAATTTTCTCTACAGTAGCTGTACACTCTGGTTTAATGTATCTATGCTTTGCATGTTTCAGGGCCTTTGTTGATGCCACCATGTTGAAGAAGAGGAGGCAGAAAGTTTTTGACCAGCTGGGAGGATTTAGCCAGCAAGGAGCGGTTTGCACCATCCTGGGTAAAGACATTCAATCAGAATAAGTTATTCATTATTCCATGTAGCTCAGGTTCTGTAGTTTAAAGATCAGTTTGAGGGCTAAGTTTTGTGGGAGATCAGCTCTTCAGGAGGTTGTTCCAGCGCTGAAGCCCAAAATATTTAGGGTGTTTATCTCTGCAGAGTGAAGAGCAATATGTATAAAGCTTGGTGTGTTGCAACAACATATCTATGGTCACAAGAAAGGAGGCTTGCCGTGTGTTATGACCAGTGAAGCCAAAATATTTGAAGAAAAGCATATATAGTGAACAGAAGCACTTTTTTTTGTGTGTGAAATGACGAGACAAATAAGCAGTTTAATAAGCACGTGGATTTGTCATTATCTATTAACATTTAGTTTTAATTTTAGTTTTACCATTTTCATTATATAACATTTAAAGGTATTTTTCTTCTCTGTCAGAGGCCTTCCAGAGGGCCAGGAGAAAGATGCAAGACGCCAGAGAACGTCTTCCCAGAGACCTCATCAACACCACCTCCCAACTGCAGACCGAATCCTCTGCATAGGAGCGAGAAACGGTGGACTGTCATTCTGTCAAAAACATTGTGTCCGATTTGTTCTTTGTAAAGACAGCTATCGTGTTGGGAGGGGTAGTAATTGAGGTAAATATGGATTTATGTGGTAATGAATAAGGAGCAAAGCCAAATAAGTATGGTATCACCATGCATTGTATTTTGTCTCATATTTGAGTAAAAAGTCTCATTTTCAGAGTTATAAACAGTGAGGCTTGTGAAAACTGATGTAACAGTTTAGATTTGGATTGTATATTTTCCATTGGTTATTTCAAACATTAGAATCATATTTGTTGTAATATAAACTTTTTTATATGAACAATAACCACTATTGTTGTGTATTTTCTCCCCTTGTGATTGTACCCACTTTCATACGAAATTATATATGCGCTATTTATCCACCTATATGTTTTGTAAATGCAGTTAAGGAGCGTCTACGCTTTGGGTACAGGAACTACTGGTGTGTGGCATGGACGACATTGGCCTGTTGTGAGTCAAAACGTTTCTACCGTGTTCCCAATAAATGTGACAGCAGGAAATATTCGATTTTGTGAGGACCACCATTCAGGTGCTGAGTGCAGGTCTTGTACTGTTTGAAGTTAAATACTACGTGAGCTGTAGCCTCAGTTATAAGATTGTCCGTCCGGTCTATGGTTGCATACCAAAGTTAAAAATCAATCTGAAAGCATGACAGACTGACACTTGAGTATTTTTTTATAGTGTCTTATTAATACTTGTACTTAAGTAAACAGTCTACGTACTTCTTCCACAACTGCAAAACAGTAGTTAAATGTAACGATCGCGACAAGGCCAAGAGGTTTCACACAGCCACAGTTCACTGTGGGTGGCTAAAACATTGTTGTAGTTTCCTCTCTTGACTGTCTATGGGAGATCCCAACCAAGATTGTCCTCTCGTGTTACATTCACAACTTTGGGAAATTGTGGTGCAGTCACCTGTCACGCCTGAGGCCCGTTGTATTTAAATGAAAAACTTGCTGTGTGAGGTGTTTTGTCCTTTGCGCACATGCACAGTGCCCTTTTCACAAGTCTCAGATCCAAACTAGACAAACTCGACCTATAGCTGTCCATATGGCTTTGGACTTATCGAATTCGTCACATCCTGGTATGTGATACTTCCTACGAGTCTCAACTCAAGAGGGAAGTCGTCCAGTTTCCGACAACAGTGAACGTACCATCAAAATCCATATTCTCCATCTTCCTCCAACCAGGCAAGGGACCAACCTGTGTCTTACACCCATCGTAACATCTTTCCCGCTGACATACACTCAACCAGGTATATGAAATATTTCACAGTTTCACTTTCCTATAACGTTATTGCTGTTTTTTGTGTGATTTCGTGCCGATCAGTCAGCTGGGCAGCTCATCACATCCGTTTACGTTAACAGCTCCTGTCAGCAGCATAGAAACTGGGCCGCTGGTCACTTTTGTGATTTGATGTCAGATTTGATGCCCTGCCATTACAAGTCACACCCGGCTGGAAAAGCTTGCTGATGCGGCTTACCCCATGATTGGTCGGGGGCTTTAACGTTAGACTGTCGTTATTAGCTAACTAGCATCGCTAGTCCAGAGGTAGCGTTAGCGCCAGTCATTAAACTAGTGCCTTTAACGTTAGCATGCAGCAAGCTAATGATAACGTTAGCATGGTCAAACCGCTGTGGCTCGAGTAAACTGGTTAATTTGACATCGCACCCAGCACATTATCGGAGGTGTCACGACTAATTTAGCTCTGGCTTTAATTTAACAAGGGAATGAGTGAGATTAACGTTGACACATAACCATGTGCGCTAACTGTTAATATTTTAAGATGTAACGTAAGCTAACGTTAACGTTACTTGTAGGCACTTCAGCAGATGTAGCGTTAAGTTACGTTAAACGAACTTTGTTAAATGCTAAAATGTATTGCAAGCCAACTAGCGCCTGCAATACAACTGAAACGAGCCCAAATGGTCACGCAAACCAACTCCAAGACGCCGTTTGAGTATTTAACATTGAATAAGCATTTAAAAAGTCTTCCTGTGTAACATCCTACCGATGGTAACTACAAAACCACCAGGATGAATAGATCTCCTTCAGGCACAACAGCGTTAGTGCGGTCAGGAACTGGTACTGGGTGACGAGGCCTGGCTCTCAGTCAACGTTTCAGTTCATCCCCAAAGGTGTTGGATGAGTTTGAGGTCAGGCTCTTCCACACTATACTGGGAAAACCATGTCTTTGTGGACCCGTGGTTTGTGCACAGGGCATTGTCATGTTTAATAGTGAAATGGCCTTCCCCAAACTGTTGGCACAAATTTGGAAGGACACTCTCTTGTCCAAAATATTATTGTATGCTGTTATAGCATCGCAGGACCCAGCCCTTTATTCCATCTCCACCAAACTTTAGGGATCTCGAGGCATCGGCCAAACACAGATTGGTCTGTCAGGCTGCCATAAAGTGACGCCTGATTAATCTCTCCAGACATGACATTTCCACAGCTCCACAGTCAGGTGGTAGTGACACTGTGGAGCACTGTGCATTGTGATCTTAGACTTGTGTGTGTGCCTCCTCTCCGCCATGGGAACCCATGTCACCAATCTGCCAATGAACAGTGCCGACATTGCCTCCTGAGGCAGTTTGGAACTCGCCAGTGAGTGTTGCAACCGAGGATTTGAAATGTTGTGCAATGCACTTGGTGGTCCAGATTCTGCAGGCTTGTGTGACCTGCCACTTCCCGGGAAGAACTGTTGTTGCTCCTACACGTTTCCACTTCACAATAATGGCTGACAGGCTGACTTATAAGAAAGATGGCATCCTGTGACAGTTGGGCGTCACTGAGCTCTTCAAATTTATGGCTGTATGATTTTATGTTATGCACCAGTTTGCAATGGTTGAGGCAGCTAAATGCACTAATTGAAACGGGGGTCCACATACTTTTAGCCATATAGTGTATTTATATTTAAATATTAATGCATACTGGAAAATGAAATCCAAAATCCCAGTGTTGTTGTCCACTTGACCGTGTGGTATTCCAGTCTGAATCCAATTTGAATCTGTATGTACTAATTGCAGATAATGATGTTAATAGAAAAAGCCATTTCAGCCAAATCAGAGAAAGTTGGAGGCAGCGCGGATAAACTAGATGACTGACCTTCATTGAATAATGTGTGGATTGATCGTCACTACGCCGCGCAGTCACACACCAGATCAGGGAGGGAGAGACCGTAAAAACAAACGAATATTGAATGAAGAAATTAACTCTCATTGTATGTGAAAAGTGAAATTGGGAATGGTTGGAGGGAATCATTAATGCAGATTTTGCTGATGGCATAATGCAGTGTATTTCTTCTGTACAGACTTTAGGACCACAATCATGACGGACTCCAAATATTTCACAACAAACAAAAAAGGTGAGTAAGGCCTATGCTGTTGTGAGTCATTTTCAATTAGTCTAGTGAGGAATCAATTTAATCCTTTAAAAATCCACTTTCCTTTTATTTCCCACTTCAAGCAGCGTTCGGGTTGTAAAAAACATCTTATTTCTGACTGTATATTCAAACTGTGCCGCTGCCAATACTCAGTGTGTGATCGATCTTCCAGGGGAGATCTTTGAACTGAAGGCAGAGCTGAACAATGAGAAGAAGGAGAAGAGAAAAGAGGCCGTGAAGAAGGTCATCGCTGCCATGACTGTTGGCAAGGATGTGAGGTACACTAGAAAATTTCAACTCTGACGTAAACCAGACAGTTGTATAAGTTATCATCCGACTGTGCCATGTCCAGCAAATCCCCACATACTCGTAGCACGAGCTGTTCTTAAAGAAAAGGAGAAAATGGTAGCGTTGTGGTAATTGACAGCCAAAAGATCTTCATTATCTTGAATCTCCCTCACAAAAAAGTAAAGATGCTGCTATTGTCTGATTCAGTTCCACAGGTGGAGGGCCAACTGGTTTCATCCTTTAATTAGCCCTTTTTCCACTGCAGGAGCTTTCTGAAACGTAATGTGACGCGTAGCCGTTGTGATTAGGATCTTCTTTGGTTTCCGCTGTTCTCCACCTGCTTTGGGGGGCGAGTTCCTGGAACCAAGTGTGATTGATCAAGCAAATTAGTCGATACAGCGGAAACGCAAGGAAGAACCTTGTACCAAAGCATCTCAAGGTTCTTAAAAGTGAAAAGTGACAGTGGTGGGAGTAGGGATGTAAGGAATGCGGAATTCATTTGGAGCTCTGCCCATTTTCAGACCTTTGCGCATCAAATCGGGAAACTGTTTTGTAAAATTACTAAAATGAGGACCCCCATCAGCTTTTCACCACTTTCAGACTGCCCGAACCACACTTCTGAGAGAGTATATATTGGCCTTTAGGGTGACCCGTTTATCACATCGCTCAGGATGTAAACATGCCATGAAGCCTCATACTGTAAACTCTGACTGAGTTGCTTGCTTTGCTATCAGTTCTTTGTTCCCAGATGTGGTGAACTGCATGCAGACCGACAACCTGGAGCTGAAGAAGTTGGTCTACCTCTACTTAATGAACTACGCCAAGAGCCAGCCTGACATGGCCATCATGGCTGTCAATAGCTTTGTCAAGGCAAGGCCCTAAATAAACTTCGTTTTATAACTGTGTATAACACTACCATGGTATCCCAAACTGTGACTACATCAGCACTAAGGCATGCTGTTTGTTTTTCCCCCCGGCCACACTCAAATGAGAAAGCATGTTTATTCTGGGCAGCGTTTTTTAAAAAGTTTAGTTCTTGGGCAGCGAAAAGATGCATTTGCAAATGTAACTGGTGAAGATTGGACATGACTGGGCCTCCCACACTTTTCACTACGCAGGGTTCCCACAGGCAAGATAAATGTAAGATTGTCATCAGAGCTGCAAAGATAAGTCGAGTCAATTAATCAGTTAGCAGAAAATTGATAATAGATTAATAGTTTGTTATTTTTTAAGCAGAAATGCCAGAAACATCTGTGGTTCCAGCTTCTTGATTGTGAGGATTTCTTGCTTTTGTTTGTCATATATGACAGTAAACCTTTGATTTGATTGTATCACCTTGGGCTGTGGGGAAATTCTAACAAGAGTTTTCACAATTTTTATGACGTTTTCTATAAAGCGATTAATCGAGAAGGTAACTGACAGATTGATCGATAATGAAAAGAATTGTTAGTTGCAGCCAGTAATCGTCAAGCTGTTTGGAGGTGTGTCGACCAAGCAAAAAAGTTCATGAATTTCAAATTACATTCTCTGGAGATGTCAGGCAAATGTATAAAAATGTCTTTTTACAGTAATCTGGTAGTATGTACACTTGTGTTTACAGTAGTTATTACAATTAGAATATTCTTTTAAAGCTGTTTTTCTCCCCTGTATAGTTAACCCACAAAGCCAAGCTGTAGTGAAAACCATATTGGTTACTACTGTCAAACATTAATCACCTGGAAATCTGTGTGTTAAACATGCAAGGATACATTTCACTTCTGAAATTTGCCTTTTGAAACTCAATGAAATCTAGTCGGATTAAAACCACCACTGCCTTTCTTGACTTTCCCTCCAGGACTGTGAGGACCCCAACCCTCTGATCCGGGCTCTGGCCGTCCGCACCATGGGCTGCATCCGGGTTGACAAGATCACCGAGTACCTGTGTGAGCCACTGAGGAAGTGCCTGAAAGATGAGGACCCATACGTGAGGAAGACGGCGGCTGTTTGTGTGGCTAAACTTCATGACATCAATGCCCAGATGGTGGAGGACCAGGGCTTCCTGGACTCCCTGAGAGACCTCATTGCCGACTCAAACCCCATGGTAGGTGTCTGTTCTTTTCAACCTGCGCTTAATTTTCTTAGGTATTGATTTTTACGCCAAGACCGTCATGGAAACAAAGTTTGATTAACATTTTGGCGTGTGTATCTGTTGTCCACTCAGCACACAAACACACACACTCACACAATCCACTGGAAAGTATAACTCAGACATCTGAACTGGGGTTTTTCTGGGATTAGGTGGTGCTTAAGTGAGGCTTGCATGCGTTTTAATGTCAGTTCTTTGCCAACACCCTCTGCTGCTTCTAAGTAGAAATTTACATGCAACAGGGGTTTCAGAGGGTTAGCACATGTGGTCCAGTGTACGTATACAGTTACATTACAATATATACTGTTTATCACTAGCTGGACACGTTCTACCCAATACGGTATTTTAAAATGAGTAAATCTATGTTGATATACTCTGCTGACATTAAAATGCTGGATTTGTTATAATACTGATCAATTTGTCTGTGGATATTCAGGTCATCCAGGTTGTGGTTTATCTACATGGCATAATAGCTACAGAGTTACCCCTATTAAAGTTCTCATCCCAGAACACCTCCTTCCTTTAGGTTGTGGCCAATGCAGTTGCTGCCCTGTCTGAGATCAGCGAGTCTCACCCCAACAGCAACCTGCTGGACCTCAATCCCCAGAACATCAACAAGCTGCTGACGGCCCTCAACGAGTGCACCGAGTGGGGGCAGATCTTCATCCTGGACTGCTTGTCCAACTACAACCCCAAGGATGAGCGCGAGGCCCAAAGGTAGCAATCACTCCGACTAAAGTATGGAATGTAGGCTTGTGTCCGTTGGCCATCATATCGACTTTATGTGATTGAAGAGGCGAGTGCTGATTTTATTTTATTTTATTTTATTTACACTTTTGGGTGTTTGAGGATAAACTGGGGTTATCCTTTAGTAACTTTGTAAATATGTATTTTATTTAGAACTATAATATAACATAAAAACACATGTTTCTCAGCCCTGTCTGCTCTCTGCTCCGACAAAGTGCTGTGAAGTCACGTTTTGGGAAGGAGACGGCTTAAGTAGGCTGTTTTGTTCATCAGCGGGAGCCCCTCTGCTTATTGATTTTATTTTCGTTTAATCACTGGAGACTGGAGTGCGGCATGCAACTGGGTTTTCTTTTCTAACGAAAGCTTCACTCTGTTAAGGAAGTTAACGTCATGGAAAAGCTCGATGATATTGTAGATGAGATGTAATTATGTCTTGGTGTGGAGATCTAATTTCAGTGAAACTAGTTATGATTAAAGGGCCAGTTCACCCAAATTGTAAAAATATATTTTGTCCCTTACCTCTAGTTGTATAGTGTCTAGCCCCTGTAGAGACATGCAGCAAAAGTTCCCAGCCAGACTCGAACCAGGGACGTTGTAGTTCATGGTCAGTACCTTAGCCCATAAACCACTGGGGTGCCCCAAAATTATAGTAGTCCCTACACCACTCTACCTTCTTTAGATTATGACACTCACACCCTATTCAGATTAATGTTACCCTCCATTCCCTTACTCACTCTCACCTCTTCCTCCCTCCTTCCCTTTCAAAGCATCTGTGAGCGTGTCACTCCCCGGCTGTCTCACGCCAACTCAGCCGTGGTGCTGTCAGCTGTCAAGGTGCTGATGAAGTTCTTGGAGCTGCTGCCCAAGGACTCCGACTACTACAACACCTTACTGAAGAAGTTATCCCCACCACTGGTCACCTTACTCTCTGGAGAGCCCGAGGTCCAGTATGTGGCTCTGAGGAACATCAACCTCATTGTCCAGAAAAGGTGTGTGATCACAAACAGCAGAAGCTGGGTTGGATTTTTTTTTTTTGCTGCAGTCAATGTCATATTGCTACTGTGTTGCACTGAAATATAAGGTCACCCCTTTCTTGCAATACCTTTATTTGAATAACAGCTCTGCTAATCGGCAAGCCTTTATTATTTATTTTTGTCAAATATTCACACACTCCTGTCAAGCTCTTCTAAGCTGTTGGTTTTGGGAACGCTTTTCTTTCCATTTGTCAGCCTAGCAGCACGAGGGCTTCAAACAACCCATAATACAACACCCTCGTACAGTAAGAGGAACATCTGCTCTTTGTGAATATGTAGATGTCTAGTCCTCAAATAGAATACGACTCCCTCGTTTTCAGATGTAATCAGTATTGAGTACAATCACACCCATATTCCTCTGTGACTTGTTTCTTCTGGGTCAGGTCTTCCCACCGTCTAATGTGTAATGTGTTGCTTGTGTGCAGGCCTGAGATCCTGAAGCAGGAGATCAAGGTGTTCTTTGTCAAGTACAACGACCCCATCTATGTGAAACTGGAGAAGCTGGACATCATGATCCGCTTGGCCTCGCAGGCCAACATTGCCCAGGTGCCTTATATGAAACACAAGTACATGGGGACCTTGTTTAATAATAATAATTTAGCTACATAGGCTTTTACTGTTTTTAACAATTATACTTAATAGCAACAAATATTCTTTCTAGGTATATGCGTAGAGGGTGTACACGATTGGAGGGTCTGAAATATATTGAATTTCAGAATGGAATTTGACCTTTCCGGGCTCAAAAGAACCAATATGTGTGATTTCAGCATTGTTCCTTTTGTATATATACCACTACATATATATACTGCATTGAAGTGAACTAGATTAATAGATTAACTTACTGTCCAAATCACCATTGTTAATAGTGTTAATAACCATTGTTAATAGAAGGTCGAGCTAAAATCTGTAACTTTAATAGAGACATCAGACTGGAACAAAATCAATAGAATTGAAACACTTAAAGACAGGTAGGAGGGTACTCGGTGTGTCATCTGGAAAGAGGAAAGTGGACAAAGAGACTTGGTGGTGGAACCAGGAAGTTCAGGAGTGTATACAGAGAAAGAGGGTAGCAAAGAAGAAGTGGGACACTGAAAGGACTGAAGAGAGTAGACAGGAGTACAGGGAGATGCAGCGTAAGGTGAAGGTAGAGGTGGCAAAGGCCAAACAAAGAGCATATGAGGACTTGTATGCTAGGTTGGACACTAAAGAGGGAGAGGTGGATTTGTACAGGTTGGCCAGACAAAGAGATAGAGATGGGAAGGATGTGCAGCAGGTTAGGGTGATTAAAGATAAGGATGGAAATGTATTGACAGGTGCCAGGAGTGTGATGGGAAGATGGAAGGAGTACTTTGAAGAGTTGATGAATGAGGAAAATGAAAGGGAACGAAGAGTAGAAGAGGTGACTGGTGTGGAGCAGGAAGTAGCAAAGATTAGCAAGAGTGAAGTGAGGAGGATGTTGAAGAGGATGAAGAGTGGAAAGGCAGTTGGTCCTGATGACATACCTGTGGAGGTATGGAAGTGTCTAGGAGAGGTGGCAGTAGAGTTTCTGACTAGTTTGTTTAACAAGATCTTGGAGAGTGAGAGGATGCCCGAGGAATGGAGGAGAAGTGTACTGGTGCCAATTTTCAAGAACAAGGGAGATGTGCAGAGCTGTGGCAACTACAGAGGAATAAAGCTGATGAGCCATACAATGAAGTTGTGGGAAAGAGTAGTGCAAGCTAGGCTAAGGGCAGAGGTGAGCATTTGTGAGCAGCAATATGGTTTCATGCCTAGAAAGAGCACAACAAATGCAGTGTTTGCTTTGAGGATGCTGATGGAGAAGTACAGAGAAGGTCATAAGGAGTTGCATTGTGTCTTTGTAGATTTAGAGAAAGCGTATGACAGGGTGCCGAGAAAGGAGCTGTGGTATTGTATGAGGAAGTCTGGAGTGGCAGAGAAGTATGTTAGAGTGGTGCAGGACATGTATGAGAGCTGTAAGACCGTGGTGAGGTGTGCTGTAGGGGTGACAGAGGAGTTCAAGGTGGAGGTGGGTCTGCATCAAGGATCGGCTCTGAGCCCCTTCTTGTTTGCTCTGGTGATGGACAGGCTGACAGATGAGGTTACACAGGAATCTCCATGGACTATGATGTTTGCGGATGACATTGTTATTTGTAGTGAGAGCAGGGAGCAGGTGGAGGAGAATCTAGAGAGATGGAGGTCTGCTCTGGAAAACAGAGGAATGAAGCTTAGCCGCAGTAAGACAGAATACATGTGTGTCAATGAGGGGGACCCAGGTGGAACGGTGAGGTTACAGGGAGCAGAGGTGAAGAAGGTGCAGGACTTTAAGTACTTAGGGTCAACGGTCCAGAGCGGGTGGAGAAAAGTGTCAGGTGTGTTGTGTGATAAAAGAGTATCAGCAAGAATGAAAGGAAAGGTGTTCAAGACGGTGGTGAGACCAGCGATGTTGCACAGCTTAGAGACAGTGGCACTGAAGAAAAGACAAGAGGCAGAGCTGGAGGTGGCAGAGCTTAAGATGCTGAGGTTCTCTTTGGGAGCGACGAGGATGGACAGGATCAGGAACGAGTACATCAGAGGGACAGCTCATGTTAGATGTTTCGGAGATAAAGCCAGAGAGGCCAGATTGAGGTGGTTTGGACACGTTCAGAGGAGAGACTGTGAATATATTGGTAGAAGGATGCTGAGGTTGGAGCTGCCAGGCAGGAGGTCTAGAGGAAGACCAAAGAGGAGATTTATGGATGTAGTGAGAGAGGACATGAAGTTAATTGGTGTGAGTGAAGAGGATGCAGAGGACAGGGTTAGATGGAGGCGCATGATTCGCTGTGGCGACCCCTGAAAGGGAACAGCCGAAAGGAAAAGAAGAAGAAATAAATATATGTGTGTAGTGTTGTATTGAGTACACGGGATATTTCACTGCTGTTCTCTGTCACTTTCAGGTGCTGGCTGAACTGAAGGAATACGCCACAGAGGTGGATGTGGACTTTGTGCGCAAGGCTGTACGAGCCATCGGACGCTGTGCCATCAAAGTGGAAGTAAGAAATGCCCTCATCGCTAAACTCTCTACTGAAAGCTTCCCATGTGCATCGCAGCACAAGAATCTTAATTCATTTCAGCTATGGACTGTAGCTTCAACTTTTAGAATCCACTTTAAGAATCCCGCTCTGGTTTGGTGTAATACACATTCTTCTGTGTGTAGCAATACTTCGTGCCCTGGCAAACAAATGGAAGTGATGCGTTGTGTTATGAGTTATCCCCCCCTGCCCCCCCAAGTAATGGTGAGATGGTGCCTCTGTCTTGCTCCTCTACAGCAATCAGCCGAGCGCTGTGTCAGCACCCTCCTGGACCTGATCCAGACCAAGGTCAACTACGTGGTTCAGGAGGCTATTGTGGTCATCAGGGACATCTTCCGCAAGTATCCCAACAAGTATGTTTCCCACTGAACCCCTGAACAAATAGCATCAACTTTGTTAGTTGACTTAGTCCGTCCAGGCCTGTCTAGCTTGCACGTGTCCAGTCACTACATGCTGGATAACTATCTGTAATCCCTGTATTTAGTATACATTGCATATTGAAGCTGTAAGCGGCTTGTAAAGTTTCTTACTGACCACTGAAATACTGGTGTTCTTCAGGTATGAAAGCATCATCGCCACACTGTGTGAGAATCTGGACTCTCTGGATGAGCCTGATGCTCGTGCTGCCATGATCTGGATTGTTGGCGAGTACGCCGAGAGGATCGACAACGCTGACGAGTTGCTTGAGAGCTTCCTCGAGGGTTTCCATGATGAGAGCACCCAGGTGGGTTCATCAACAATAAAAACAAACAAAAAAAAAAAACGGTTTTTCAATGGCAATTAACTTGAATTGTGTACCTACAGACTCTTAAACAGTTATTGACATCAAGTTCAGCAAATACACAGACTGTGACATGCAAAAAGAGGGGCGATACTCTGTTTTTTAAATTCCACAGCTGTCCTGAAAGGCTCATTTTGTAGTAGAGGTGTATGTTTTACACAGATACTGAAAATGATATTGGAGAGTAATTCAGCCCAGTTCAGTTTTAGCAGTTTATCCAATATCACATCCATCTTCCAGGACCGTCCTAGAGTTGTACTGAAAGGAAAATTCCTGTTAATTCAACTAGGGTCTTCCTTTCAAAGATGTGGACATCGTTTCTATCAGTTATGATAACCTTGTTCTCATCAAGATAATTGCTGAGATCTGTGAACACGACTAAAAATATACCTGAGCAGTCAGACATTAAGACAGATTGTAAAAACGCACACAGTCTAGCCAGATTATTATTATTTTTATGAGTAATACTAATAATCCCTCCATTATGCACAGGTAAACTGTGCATAAAACTCCAGGAGGTATATTGGGTCAAAATTGAATAAGGCGGTTGGTCTTTAAACTGTCTTTTTAAAAAATCATGCCCTGTTAAACAGCTAGTACGCAAACTACTAGTACCAGGTACTTGAACCATTTCTCTCTTTGTCGAGCACACAGCGGAGCAGTGGTTTTCCTGAGTGCATTGCTGATGTTTCTGTAATCCGTGCTATCAGCTGTTTCCATGTGGATCCAACAAAAGGCCTTCATGGCAACTGTGACAGTGTGGACATCATCACACATCGCCCTGCTTGGCTGTTTCCATACTTTGCTTGTTTCCATTGAGGAATGGACTTTGGGAGGCATTCTACACTGAAAATATAATAATAGAACCGTGTGTGCTTTGATTTACAGGTCCAGCTCACTCTGCTGACTGCCATTGTCAAGCTGTTCCTTAAGAAGCCATCGGAGACTCAGGAGTTGGTGCAGCAGGTCCTCAGCCTGGCCACTCAGGTGAGTGGGTTTTTTTTTTCTGAAAGAAGTGCAGGGTTACACCAGTATGATGAATTATTTATTCACTGCTTGATAACGTTGCCTGTATTTCTGCTCTTACACAGCCCTGTAAAAATCTGGGGTTCGTTTATTCTCGGCTCATACAGGCATCCTCTGTTTTATTCAGTTGATCATTGCTCGTTTATTCCACTTGGACCCCTCTTAGCTGCCATCATAGTAACAGCTAGTCCACCTATGGTCCTCAAGATTGAATCCCGACACTGAATAAATGCGATGGGGAAACAAAGATATAGAATTTCCAGCACGCGTATTATTATATACACATATATAATTTACAGCACTCTCTGCTCCTCTGCAGGACTCTGACAACCCTGACCTGCGTGACAGGGGCTACATTTATTGGCGCCTGTTGTCCACTGACCCTGTGACGGCCAAGGAGGTAGTGTTGTCAGAAAAGCCCCTGATCTCAGAGGAGACGGACCTGATTGAGCCCACCCTCCTGGACGAGCTCATCTGCCACATTGGCTCCCTGGCTTCTGTCTATCACAAACCCCCCAGCGCCTTTGTCGAGGGCAGCCACGGGATCCACCGGAAACACCTTCCTGTGCAGCACAGCAGGTCGGAAAACAAATATTATATTCTGCCAATGGCTCCTCCTAAATGTTACGTACTGGACCTTTAAACAAAGACATGTTGAGCATTTGAACGGTGCAAAGAGAGCACATGGCAAGGTGACCAAAGCCATGCAAGTATAATCAAATGGAGCCCAACTGCCAGTAGAAAGGTAGAAATGTGGGTCCACCACAATGAGCTATTGGCAGAAATGGCATATGATATTTATAAGCATGTTTTCATTAGTGTATAATCACCTGAAAATAAGAGTCATCGTTTTCATTACTTAGAATGAGCTGTTTTTATCATTTTAAACTCGCAAAAAAGTAGTTTCTCCTACACGCTTGGAAGGGGAGGATGATCCGAGCAGTATTCAAATGGTTGCCGGCTGAAATTTCAGTGCTAGATGCCACTAAATCCCACACACTGGACCTTTTAAAGGATTTTAAAGTTTGAATTGGATTAAATAAATAAATATACACTTTATCACAATAAATATTGATATTGACCTGAATTACATAAATTGTGATTTAATCCATATCGTCCACTCTTTCTACGCAATTTGCCTAAACTAAGGGTTGTGTTAAAACCAGTTAACACATTACGTGGTGGGTAGTTGTTGGCACTCTATCAACACTGTGTCTGCTGTCTAATTAGAAAATGTCTTCTTCCCATATAATATTTTCCTTATTAACAATTTAAAAGCATTTTTGCGATGTCATCAGCTTTCTCATTATTCAAGAACACGATCATGCAGCTCTATTACGAAAGTAATGTCTCATGCATGTGACCCACAAGAAGGCAACATGTAAGATGAAGGCAAAAGTGCTGTATATGTGCCTCAATCAACCAGCAGTTTAGATCTCAGGGTGTCATTTTTAGTTTCTTTAGCAGTGTTGTGTGGCCTAAAAGCAGTTGCTGTGGCACCAAGTTGGGAACGGATAGCACAGAGTCTAGCATACAATATAAGTAGACCAGTCCATATTTCATAGCACATTTCATGCTCATCCAACTGTTCTGGAGAACAGGACATTACCCAACACCCCGAGGTTATTGCCCCATGTCTCACTGAAATTCAATAAGGAAGAAATGTCTTTTGTGAAAAGAAGATCCGGTGCTGCTTATTGACAGGAAATGTCTTTCACGGTTCAGTCTTCACTGAAATAGGCTTGTCTAGACTTGTTTAATATAGAACTTATTCAAGTTTAGTTTATTTAGTTTCAGCGCAACAATGTAGCACAAGATGTGTCCCAAACAAGATAAAATCAGCTGACTGTGCTGTGATATGTGATTTCATTTTGAAGGCAGAAAGTTAGAATCTGAGTTTTGAGCTTCAGCACATTTCTGTTGGTAATGGACTTTGTAAAATACTTGTCCCTTACCAGTAGCACTGTTTTCTACTATGACAGCATTGATACAGGTGAGAGCCCAGTGAGCAGTGGGCCAGCAGCTGCCATGGACCAGCCGCATGTGATCCCCAGCCAGGGTGACCTGCTGGGTGACCTGCTGAACCTGGACCTGGGCCCTCCAGTCAATGTTCCCCAGGTCTCCTCCATGCAAATGGGTGCAGTGGATCTTTTGGGAGGAGGCCTGGACAGTTTGGTGAGCTTGAACGCGCACACACACACAGACACCCACATTAATTTTGCTATAGAGTGGAAGCATTTAGCCAATCAGCTTTCTGTGCTTCCTTGTTTTCGTACCAATGCTTATCTTGAACCATGGTTTGGCGTGGCAAGTCCAAAGGACGATAAGTTTATTGCAGCCACTCACAGCGGCTAACTAACAACTTAAGATTTAAAAAAATGTAAATCCCCCCACTTGGAACAAATGGGTTTGGGGCTGAGTTTCACAGACAGAGTAGGGAGGTTAGAAAAATATTGAGGGATGGACTTTGTTTTCTGCGCTATTCCGAACTTAGTTTATTGGTTCTGATTAACGTGAGGCCGTTTCATGGTCCTCACAAGCTGATTAGATCGTGTGATAGTGTGGTGCCGACTCACAGGCAGCCATTCATCGAATGAAGGTGGAGAGAGCCTATGCAATCTGTTTTTAAAAAAAAATCTATGAATCAGCATTTTGGCAAAAGTTCGTCTTTCATCCCAAAGAAAGTGGTATTTGCTGAAATGTTGGCTTGCGAGTACTCTGCTCCTTGCTCTGATATTTACAGTTCAACTATGAAATAGTGCAGACTGTTTGTTTTTTTTTGGTTGTGTGTGTGTGTGTGGGGGGGTTATAATGTTCATGCTTGTAATTTAAACAGCAGAATAATGTTTTGTGCCTTTGCTGTATCTGCTATAGTGTGTAACGCAGCATAAACTTCAAATACTGTATATCACAGAAATGTTTTGAAATGCTTTTTAAAATCCTGAATAAATGTGGTACATTAACATATTAATACTAATAATAATGGTCACTTTTCCACTTCTCCAAGCCGCTGAAATAACTGGACTAATTGATAATCTTCTTGCAGATTTTATAGCAGTCTTATTTTAATGTCTTAACATACCATGCAGAGTTGCTATTTTCCCAGAAAGAGAGGGCTCCTCTTGATGGTTTGCGGTTGCTAAGAAAGTCTCTGTCTCTGTCTTTGTTTGTGTGTTTGGTCTGTCTGTAATGTTTGGATGCTGTCTTTGGGGGCCTCTCTTCTCTCCTGTAGCTGGGGGGAGACCTGGGCGGAGGTGTTGGGGGAAGTCCAGCAGTAAGTCCAGCCCTTCTGTTTGGCAGTCTGTCTGTCCGCACGCTGCATGCTCTCTGAATTTAACCCACCACACTCTCAACCAGCTTTCCTCGAAGTTTTCACCACTTTTTTAAACCCGGCTGCTCTGTCTCACACTCATATATTTTCACTTAGAAGGGCACGCGGATGTTTGGCATGTTTTAGCCCATTTTCTGGCTGCGAAAAGCCATCCCACAATTTTCACTTGCACTCATCTTTGGACAGGCCATGTATGAACGTGCTTTAGACAGAAATAATTACAAGCAGGCTATTTCATAGGTGATTGACAGTTCTTTCACTCAGACATCAACATGAACTTTTCTTACACCTGAATGGAGAAGCTGCTGTTTCAGAAGTATTTTTCCCCACTCGGACTTCCCGTTTTCCTCAAAGTGACTCGTGTCTCCTGGATAATGTAGCAATCCTGTACAATAGGTTGACGTTGTGGCTACCAGTTTTAAGTATTGGCTGATGGGGCGGCTATGGCTTGGTAGCAGAGCGGTCGCCTGCCAATCGGAAGGTCAGCGGTTCGATCCCCCATGCGTCGATGTATCCTTGAGCAAAATACTGAACCCCAAAAATGCGCCTTCGGTTTGTGAATGTTCTCGTATGTAAATCGCTTTGGATAAAAATGTCTGCTAAATGACTAAATGTAATTGTAATGTA
The DNA here is from genome assembly GCA_011952105.1 of Coreoperca whiteheadi. Classification (NCBI taxonomy): domain Eukaryota; kingdom Metazoa; phylum Chordata; class Actinopteri; order Centrarchiformes; family Sinipercidae; genus Coreoperca; species Coreoperca whiteheadi. Next base: position 1,417,767 of record CM022491.1, on the reverse strand, counting down.
AGTGATGGCTCTAAAGACTTCATTACCCATGAGCCTCGGTCATAGTTGCTATGTAGAAGAAGGTATTGAGAGGTGCGAATCAGAGCGGTTGCAAATTCAAAATTTGCTGGAACAAAATGTATATATATATATATATATGAAAAGGCTGAATTAAATTCTGGATCCGGCATCAGGACTTCAATTTTGTTGCAAATTCTGAGCTTGCAAGATGTTTTTCCAGCAGCGTAAAGTTAACTATTTGCTACCTTTCAAGTATACTTAAATTGTCAACTCTAGAGTCAACTACAAAGTCTCGTCATCATGTAACTTGACGACTTTCTACAGTGTACCATAGTAGATCCCCCCCCACCTATTTGATTACATTATTTACTTGAGAATTGCTTGTGTTTAATAGTTAATCACGGTAAACTTCACGTCAGCTTCTGTTGTTGTTATTTTATTATTAAGTGCTGACTGATCTGAAAAGGCTGCAGTCATAACCTTCAAAAATCTAAAACAAAATTGTACGATCATCTATAGCTTTTTATTAAATGGGCTAAAACACACAAAAGGTAGACTTCTTTTTTAAATTCACATCACATTCGAGCTTGTTCACACTTTCCTAAGGTCTTTGGCTAATCACATAATCTTGCCATAGTTTAAATGTTTTTACTCCTAATCACTGAAGAGTTTTTTTTTTTTTTTTAATTGCTTCTTCCTTTGGCATGACATCAGATTCTCTTTGTGATTGTCTTTGTAGCTTTATAGCTAATTGTCAGGTTGCCAGTGATAAAAAAATTACGGTTACCTTGTGTGTTTTGTGTGTTTCTTGTTGGGAATGCTTTAGGTGGGACAGAACTTCATCCCCTCATCTGTCCCCAGTACTTTTGCTCCGTCACCTACGCCAGCACCTCCAGCTGTCAGCAGTGGCCTTAACGACTTGTTTGAGCTTTCCACAGGCATGGCCATCACCACTGGAGGCTACGTAGCCCCAAAAGCAGTGAGTTTACACTACTTCCGTCTCAGCAGCTCGGCTGTAAAGCTAGTAGTATACTGAGAAATGAAGCTTGGGCTAAACAGCTTTGTGTTGTCGACAGACAAAAAAGAAAGTGGTATGTAGTGAATCACCAGAAGAAATCAAAGAGCTGCATGAATGTTTCAGGAATCCTTAAAGGAAAATCCCGGCATATAGATCCCTATGCAGTTAGCCATAATTGCCATTCCAGGGGGCTGCTTTCTGTGTTTACGTTCAGTCGGACTCGGAGACAAGAGTTTAAAAAAAATTCACGTAAAAATCGTGTTTAATTGGAAATCTCTAGAAGGCTCACGCCGCTTGCCCCAATAGACGTTATAATATAAATAAACCAGAATTTTTCTTTAAACGGGCTCAGCAAGGTTGGGCTCAGATTACAAGAGTTTTTAAAACGCTAAAACAAATTTGAAACTGGGTTGCCTTGTTCAGATTGCAATAATTCTATAATATTTATCTAATCTACAATATTCGAAAGTAACAGTGCTTCACACACTACACTACTCTCTTACCTCTGTCGTTGCAATCTGTTAGAAAGGGTCCACTCCCTGTAAACCTCCATGTTCTCCCGACCCGACCCATAAATCATTGAGGCAGTCAGCCCAATCTCACTCGCCGTTTTAACTTTTCATTTTATTTTATTCAGACTAATTTCCAAGCTGTAATTTTTACATAAGGTTTTGGAGAAGATTGTTTTTAATCGAGTCTCCATTACGTCGCTTTGAGGTCCGTGTTTCTAGTGGCAGCGTTTCAGAGTTCACTGTTGCATAACCTCACACTAAAGCAGTAGTCGTGGTGAGTCATTCACAACGGCATCGATAAAAAGACATTTGCTAGTTGGTTAATTGTCCTTCAGCTCATGGTGAACATTGTGGATCAGACTTTAATGTGGTTGTCAGAAGTCTGGCTATGCAAGAGAGTAACCCAGTGTTCAGACTGAAAATAGCACTGTGATTTCTGCTTTGATGTGGGTGTGTTGTTTCAGGTACCGGTGAGAAGATGAGCTGCAAATCCCGGAACTCCACTTTTAGTAATGGGTTCATGAGTTTTAAGGTTTATGGGATGCCAAAACACTGCCCTGCGTTTTATAATAATATGAGACAACACTTAAAACTCTGGAAAGATTACGGCGACAGTTATTTTATCCTCTGTTGTTGCGATTCAGAGGTAAAATATGCTGATGACGTTACAAAGTTACCAGGAGTGTACGCTTGCGCGCATTTGCTTGGCCGTCACAGTATGTGGTAGAATGACGTTGCGTTGCGTTGTAGCAGACGCTTAGCCAGGTTTTATTTTACAATTTTACATTGCCAGACAAGCGTTTATGTGGTGTCATTTAAATGAACAAAGTGGCTGCGGTTTTTTCAAGCAGTGCTAATGTCGGTGTGACCTCTTTTATGGAAATGCGTGACCTTTCATGGTCGGCCAGTGTACCTACATGTGTTTAAATAAAGTTTATTGAATATATACCACCTATAGGATTAATTACACTGGTACTTTTTTTTTTTACCAGGTCTGGCTTCCTGCAGTGAAAGCCAAGGGACTGGAGATCTCTGGTACCTTCTCTCGCCGCCAGGGCCACATGTACATGGATATGACCTTCACCAACAAGGCCCTGCAACACATGACCGACTTCGCTGTCCAGTTCAACAAGAACAGGTCAGTGAGGTGACTCCCAGGAAAGGTTGTGTTCTGCTACATCATAACTACCATGGAGATAAATCAACATCTCTCTAGAACAGTAGAGTTGTTGTGTTTGACTTCTTTATTCAAGCTAGGTGTACCTCATAAATTGACAACTGAGTGCATATATTGGAACTGAATGCAGGTACTGAATGGCACCAATGTTTGTTTGTTTCCCACATGTAGTTTTGGGGTGATCCCTACCAGTCCTCTGCCCGTTCACACTCCGCTGATGCCCAGCCAGAGTATTGAGCTCTCTCTGCCTATCAACACCATTGGGCCGGTCATGAAGATGGACCCACTCAATAATCTGCAGGTACAGAAGCACTCACTCACCAGACATTTTAGAAGCAAAGCAGCACATTTAAAAGGTTTTTTGTTGAGTCGCTCACAAAACAGGCTGTTTGTCGGGGTGCTTGGCTGACCATCGTTTGTCCTTTTTGTGACGTGTCCTGCAGCTGCAGCTTTCGTCGTTCAGCCGGTTGAGCATGTTGAATCTTAATGCAATCTTAATTAAGCAGTGTCTGTTGTTATAATGTGTTGTGGAATTTCTGTTGTAGCATGAAGTAATTCGACAATAATTTAAAGCTCAGCACATCTCAGCCGTACAGAGCACGCACGACGAGTACACGGAGTGTTGGAACACTGCTTGTTATTCCCAAGTTATCGAATGTCAAACTCACGTTCTCTTTTGTTTATTTGTGCACAGGTGGCTGTGAAGAACAGCATCGACGTCTTCTACTTCAGCGTACTCATCCCTCTCAATGTATTCTTTGTTGAGGATGGGAAAATGGGTATGATCGTTACTCACAACTTTACAAAACAGCACCACATCTCTCTTCACTATCACACCATTACATCAATGGTAAATAATATCTTCCACAACCATTGAAGCAGGACTAAAATATTACTGCTTGTTTATATAGTTTTCACATTGACCGTGAAATGGTTTATAAAATATATTTACTGTGGAGTTTAAGACCGAAAGGATCGCTGCGAGACTTCTGGAAATACACATCACAGCTACTTGAAGATTAATCATAAATTAAAAAGTTTAAGTTAGATTTCAGCTGTACTATGGAAGCAAACACTTGCCAGAAAGATTTGAATCTTATAAGCAACTGCAAATCGAATGATTAATTAGTACATTTAATTAATACCGAGTCCTTACTGTTGAAATTTAAATACCACTGAATTGACAGCACTGTAATATTTTCCTTTGAAAACCTTTTGTCTGAATTTATTCGGTATGAATTGTCCTGTTTGAAATTTTAACTAGTCAATTTCAACTTAAAATTTCAAATTCCGATCAAATGACACATTGCGATGCTGAAATTGGCTCGATCAAATTCAGACACTAAAAACCTCAAGATACTGACTTGGAACATCTGGTTATACCAAAATTAAACAATCAAGCCTGAATAGGATGGATCGGACCTCAGCCTGTTTTAAAACAAAAACAAGAACATGAACATGATGGCCACATACATAATATGCTAAAAGACTGGCAATTATTTGCTCCCATATGTATCAGCCATTCAATAATGGGTAGTGTGTCTCTGAATGAATGAATTTTTGGCTTTCTCAATGTTGATACGTTTTTTTTGTGTTTTTTTTCCCTGTTTCAGAGCGACAGGTGTTCCTGGCTACCTGGAAAGACATCCCCAATGAGAACGAGCTACAGTACCAGATAAAAGAGTGCCACCTGAATGCAGGTAGGCCAGTTTGCGAATAAGTCGCCTTTTTTTAAATGTCTTGTTCTTTCAAAACAGATTGGGGAAAATATCTCCGGTGGGCAAGTTGATCTTTATTTTATTTAATGTTTATTTTTCTACCTCCTCCAAATGAGTCCATTGTGGACTCGTTGGTTGTTTTTCTTCTATGTCAAAATCAATTAAAACAATTTTCATGCAAAATGTGATGTGCGGCTAAAAGGAGTGGTGGTTTGCTTCCTGAACGCAAGTTTCTTTATGTTTAGAGGATATGATATTTCTAACTCTGTCATTGCTGCAGAGAAGCTTCATACGAGCAGAATTATATTTACAACACTTAGTTCCGGCCGAAGAGCATTTGTCTGTTTTCACCTGTTCTGTTCGGGAAACGTAACCAACTAATATAAAACCTGACACCAATGATGATGGGCTAAAGACAACGGGAGACAAGAAAAAGCAATAGAAAGTGCCTTGCTTGCAAAACATTAAATGATTTATTAAATGATGTGCATATATAAAAGATGGACCTCAGAGTGGCTGTACTAAACATCCAGATGAGTGGGCAACACACTATAAGCTCAGTGCTCTTTCTCAGGCAGCATTGATAATTATACATTCAGGAAACAAATTGTCATCCTAGCGTCAGCCTCAGGAGTCCCCAGGCCCGACATTGAAAACGTGTACACTCATCCCGGCACTGGCCTCAGTATCAATTAAAATGCTTCAAAAATGTCGTCAGAAATCACGTCTGGACTGATAACCTCCCAGCAGTTTTGCCAGCTGCAACCTGTCCAAAGACCTTACACCTCTGTTTTCTTTCTCCACCCACATGCCTCTCTTGGGATACTTCAACGTTTCCTCTCTACCTGAAGGACTCCTCCAACTTCTTTCCTATTAGAAGCTGCTCATAATTGTGCCATTATTATCCTGGCAGCAGGATGGCTAACAACTCACAGTGGTTGTTCCTAGGATAGTGTTAGTGTCCTAATCTGAAGGGTGCCAGTTCATTACAATCCTCATAGAGCAAATTTACCGACAATTCCCTGATAGACCTTTTTCCAGCAGTAGAGTTTGCATTAGCTCGTGCACATTAGTGTTAGTACCTATAGTGATTATAGTGACCTATAGTGTGTGTTTTTCCATTTGGTTTCTCTTTGTTCAGTAATTACACGGTGGCACCGAGTGGTGTGTTAATTACGTGTCCTTGATTCCGGTGTTGCAGACACAGTCTCAGGGAAGCTGCAGAATAACAACATCTACACCATCGCCAAGCGAAACGTAGAAGGCCAGGATATGCTCTACCAGTCCCTCAAGCTGACCAATGGCATCTGGATCTTGGCGGAGCTCCGCATTCAGCCTGGCAACCCCAACTACACGGTAGGGTATTCAACAACTTGCGCTCACCTTTCACTATTAGGCCTTCAGCTGTGCTTTATGGTTATTTGAAGGGGCAGTGTGGCTTCATAATATGTGCTACCAGATTCTAGGTGACATCTACAAGGTTTACTGCACAACTGATGCAGGTCAGTTAGTTAGAAGGGGTTGGAAAAGAAGAATTTCTGGGTCTTGAAAAGTTTAGGAATTGAGTTGTTATCATGATCTTTTTGTTTTTTAGTATTTGACTCTTCACAGCCCTTCCATACAATAAGTGTGTTGTGATTTATAATGATAAGGAATCATACAGAAGTACCAAGCCATAGTGTCAGTATGTTATTGTGAACTCCTACCAAACCATTCAAACCAATCACAGTATTCAACCTAGACATGAATGTGAGTAATTATCAATAAAAAACTATCCCTAAAGGCTGATGACTATTTAGTGGTTGTGCTTGTCTGTAGTAGATTATAGGAGTGTCTGTGTGATAAAGTAGGTATTTAGGTTTTATATGCATATATTTTGTGTTTTAAGACTTTTTAAATGTAAAATAGATTGAGTTTACGTGAATAGGGCTATAGCAGAGGTTTCCCCAGGTGGCCTCCAAACACATTCAGAGGAGGCTCACCGAATGGTAAAAGAATATTACATTAGTCATGACATTAGTTATCAAAAGGAGATCACATAGACTGTGCGTTGATTAGGTTAAAGAGAGAGTTCAGAGATACAGTAGTTTTTTCCCAAGCTTTGTCTGAGGGGAGGACCAGTCGCAGATTTTTAGAAACCCCTGTGTTGCTATAGAATGAAAAAGTATTGACTTTAGACAATCTCACCAAAAATCAAAACATGGTAGAAAAGACATAATCAGAACCAGGATTTATATAGAGCAGCAACTAACAATGATTTTCATTATCGATTAACTGTTAAGTCTATAAACTGTCGGAAACAGTGACAAAAATGCCCATCCCACTTTCCCATAGTCCAAGGTGACGACTTCAAATGTCTTGCTTTGTCTTACCAACAGTCCAAAACCCAAAGATATTTCGTTTGCAGGGATATAAAACAGAGAAAGGCAGCAAATCACACTGAAGAAGGTGGATCCAGAGACCCAATAGTTAATCATCCAGAACAATGACCAATTTTATTAGTTTAAGTAGCTACCTAGAAATGCCGTTTACTCACTCGTTTTTCCATGAATGCTGTTGAAACCAAAATGCGTCCTGATGTGATGATTTGTTGGCATGATTAGCCGTCTCGTAAGTCAGCTTCTTTCAGATTGAGTATGTTTGAGTGAGGCTGTCTCGTTGTAACTCTTGTGTTCTCGGTCCGTTTCCACAGCTGTCTCTAAAGTGTCGGGCCCCCGAGGTTTCTCAGTACGTTTACCAGATGTACGACGCTGTGCTGAAGAACTGACCTGGATCTAACACTTAGCAACTCTGCTTCATCCTGAAAACAGTTATCATTTTCTGCCATCTGCAGCTAACTGCCCAAACAAAGGAATCCAAACAGTAAGTGATGGATACTAAATGATTTGGAATAGTATTTTTCCTCTGACAAGGCAAATGTCAGTTAATACAGAAGTATTGTGGGTGATCACCATTCTGTAGTTCTGAAGTTAAACAGTACAAACACTGTTTGTTTCCTTTATTTTGGCAGTTGAAAGCATTATTATAACTCCCCATTTCAATTTTTACCTCCCAGTGAAAACATGTCTACCATTCCATCCTTAATCCTTAACTTTGTGTCTTTAATGTTGTAAAGATGTGACTGATGGTGAATATCTCCTGAGTGGGGGGGGGGGGACTGTTATTTTGTACTGTGTTGCTCACACTTTGATTTATTTTTGATACTTGCTTTGCTTCAGTTGTACCTACAGAATAATATCAGTGGTGATTTCTTCCTTATGCCATTAATATGTGTGTGAAGATTCGAAACCAACAATGTGCTGGTCAGAAGCTGCTAGTGTCTGTCCTACAGGTTTGCCTCCTGGAGGTCATAGCTTTCAACTACTTCTTGAGCCACACTAAATTGACAAATATTATACATCCCACTGAGAAGCACATGTATGTTCTGTCATGACTTTAACACAGCTTCTTGTTCAGTGGGATTACTTACAATGTGTGCAGCATTTAGATATTAAACATTACCTCTTCCTCCATAGGTATTATGCAAGGAAACATTTTACAGCAATTGGAAAAAGTGAAATTCCAAGAAGTTGGAAATGTAATGTTGGATGGCTTCAGTGTGCTGATGCTCTTCATCTACGCTGCAGAAGTCTTTATGACAAAGATCCTGCCATCAGCCTTCAGCCCGTGCGGTCTTTCTTAACACTCCACCCTTTTCATCTCAGCTACGTGTAAACGGCTTTGGAATATTTTGGTGTATTTTAAGCATTTACTTTTAGGTGTTTTTTAATGGTCAAATTCAAATAACAGATAAAAACAGGTGACCGGGATGCAATGGGGAATTCTATATACAAAAAGCAAACAAGGACCTGTTCTGGCATAATAGAGCTAATATTTTACGTAATTATATTGTTGTGTTAAAATGAATTAATAATACAATGTCCAGTGTAGTGAGGCGTCTGCATGCTGTGTAAGTGGAGTGATGCAAACCGTCAGTAGGACAGACAGTCGAGAAGCTTCTGACTGGCAAGTAAGGTACAGTGCATTTGTTTAAATTCTTGGGCAAAATTGCCAGGCAGCCATTATTTTCAACTTGAAAGCTTTTGCTCATTAGCTTTGAACCACTACACAAACCACAGCAGCTATTGAATATGTGTTAACACACCAGTGCCACTCCGTTTTAAGAATATTTGCTAATTCATTTCATGTGTAATTCTTTTTGTAATAGCCCGGTTTACTTCGACCACTTAGTTGTACACGCCTTTACACACCTATATTGTCATTCCTATTTATTGTGTATCTACCTCTGCTTGATTCCTTTTAACTGGCTTTATTGTTGCAGTGGCTCCAATTCTGTAATGTGCTTTAAATGTTTTCACCTTTTCCTTTAACGCCAGTGTTGTTTTTGTAATCTTAATGCGATCGTTGTCGAGTGAGCTAAACCAATCTGACAGGACCAAGCATCCACACAAATGAAATGCCAAGCTTATGTTTTAGTACCCTGGTGTCAGTATAACCTAATGTTGTTTGTGCTATAGCACATTAGGGTGGATATGCCCTAAGGCCCAGAGTTGCTCTAGTACAGTGTAGTCCAGTGATGGTGTAGTTTGTGTAGCTAAATAAAAGAAAATTGGTATTGCCCTCAAAATGAAATGAAGCCTTGCCTCTATCTATTCAAACGAAAAGGCTTTTTTCAGCGTACAGTATCAGTTGTGTTGGTGACACTGTTATCCCTCATGGTAATGTAAAAATATGTTTGCACCTGCATGAGCCCACTATCCATTTTATCCTTATTCATTTAGGCTGTGGATTTGCGCCATTTAAAAACTAATCTCCCAACTTCATGTCTCGGTTGTAGATCTAATATTTTTTAAGCAGCATTGTCTCAAGCGCTCCCACAAATAGAAGTGTATACAAAACGGTTGCCAGGAATACAGAATGTATGGAGAGAGCTATCATAGCATTATATGATACAGAGCAATTCTAGCATTGCTTGTAACCCTGTTGTAAATGATTTGTTATTGTCACAGTACCACACCCTATGTCAATAAATTGTCAAACTCACAATGCATCTCTGTCTGTTGAGACGTCCAGTATAAACAAAGCAGAACAGACTTGAGAGACGGGGTTCAGACTCTAGTGGATGATCAGTAAGGCAAGTGAAAATGCCAGATTCACATGTTCCTCCGTGTATAACACTACACACACACACACATCACAAGGGACCTGTTTTTAATGTGTCTGTCCATAGAAGATACAAATGGTCATGAGGCTGAGAGCCGCAGGGTAGGGCAGTCATAAAGTATTGAGAGATGGACTAATGCACTGTTGGTTTTGTTTATTTCATGGGACTTATCAACAAAAATATGGAACTATATATAATATAGTAGCACATCATACCATGGCATACCATGAAAGCCATAACTCCACAACACCAGGGTCGCTGCTAGTCAATGTTAATTTTAAAGGAACTAAGTCAAAGTCCTGCATTATTATGGTCTTGTAAATGGATTATGTATCCAAATTCAGTTTTAAGACTTCATTATTTTAGTTTAAATGCGTTTATACTGTGCTCACATGGTGCATATTGCTAAATAAAATTGTGCCTAATCAAATTACCATTAAGTAATGTCGCACAGAAATCCTGCAGCCAGGTAGTGTCCCAGCATAAAGGGTTCATTTGTTTTTGGGTCACTGGGCAAATAATGAAGCTGTCACATGTAGCATGCTGTGAACAATGCATATAATGGGGAATTTGAGGTGACAGGGTACTGGGGTAATACATACAGGGTAATGCAGAGGGGGTGGGAGGTGGGGGTGGTCAATACGGGGCCTCTAACAGGTAAATCCAGCCTTGTGTACAGATCATGGAATCATCATTCCTTTGATATAAAGGTACTTATAATAAAAAGCACAGAGCAAAACGTTTACAGAGAATTTCTTTTTTTAAGTGGACATATTGAGGTAAACACAAAACAGTAGATAAATAAAAAAGAACGAAATGGGAAAATGTTTCCCTTATTTCTACGTACTTGCTCGTATAACACTGGTACCTTCATTTACTGAGTACCTGCTTAAATTATTGATGAAAAGCTACAGATAACGATCACAATTTGTTTTGCAGTGTGTGTGTGTGTACTTTCTATACCACTTTTAAAGCTTTGTTATGTCCTTTCAAAGCAACCAATGAAGCGCATGGCTCTGCTAACGATTGCCTTTGCAGCGCTTCGGTCACAGCAGTTTAAAACACCTCCTTCGAGCCGGAATTGAACCAGCGACCTAAGGATAACTGTTACTATCAACCTACAGTCCTCCGCTCTACCAACTGAGCTATCGAAGGATACAACGCATGTTTCGTCCCAGCGGTTTACAGCAACTTCAACATGACAAGCCGCCACCTGTCCTGCTCTACTTACATGCTCGTTTAACACTAGTACCTTCGTTAAATCTACTTAGTACCTGCCTAAATTATTGCAGATAAACTACAAAAGAAACATTATTTGTTCCTGGCTTTATATTTGACCTTTAGCATTTATATTTCCAACTCTAAATGCTGGGGACGATACGTTCCCTCTTAGGAAAACTCTTCACATTCTTACAGCAGCATCTCTTAACATCTCCACATTCTCAAATTCTTTGTTGAAAACCCTGTTTTAAAGGGGGATGAAAGTAGCAAATGTGATTGGTTGTGGTGAGTGTGATTCTTGCTGTTCTCCTTGATTCACCAAAGTAGAGCCCAATGTGTAAGTTCCTACATTAATATTAATAACTTGTTAATGTCACCTGAGGTGGGCTTGATGATGTTAACATTAAAAGACAAAAGATAAGCCTGTTGTTTTGTCCTGAGTTGAGAGGATCTGCAGGGCGAGCTGCTGCTGACCCACCTCTCTTCTCATCCTGCATGTTGGCTGTGCAGACTTAAGTCAGACTCTCAGGTTTTTGTGTCTTGGGCCCATGGCAGAGAAAGGTATCACAGTGTTTGGCCAGAGTTCTAGGGTTAATTGAGAGGATGTTGAGAAGCAGGCGTTGCCAAGATTTTAAACTTGTGTAAAATAACAAAAATAAGCATGAAAATGTGTGAATGAACTTGAGCCAAGAGGCACAGCTTAAAGGATGTAAAGGCTGAAGGAATGCAGTAAAAATACTACAAGAAATGTGAGACACATTCTTTTCAGTTTTGAAAATTCCGCATTTATTAAAGTTTGTATAAAATTCTCCTCCAATATGCCTTTGTCTATCGTCTCACTGAAAATGCTGTTAAGACATTTAGAAGAACTAAAATAGTAATTTACATTATTTCAATTTTTTTTAATTACAAAGGAAATGCAGAATTTCATTGAACACGACAGACAATATCACACATAACACTGTAACAGAGTAGTATTTCTGAGGGGGATCTTTTTTTTTACAATCTATAATTTTTTAACATTTAACATTTACAAACAACGAACCTCATCTTGTCTGGTGATGATTTTGAATTGACAATAAAGCATACACCGCACTACACTACAGTTTCACAGTTTCACTGTCTTGTCTTATCGACCCCACCTCAGCTTCATGTAGACTCCATACCATTTCTGGAAATGTGGATTTTGTTGTTCCAATAACCAACAACAATGGTGGTGAGTGGTAAACCCAGCTGCTTCAAAGCTGTTTAAAAACATGTCTGATGTCACACTGCCTTCATATTTCTCCAAAGGCTGTTCTTCTAACCTTAGAAATTAGTAACTTATATTTAAGTTACTTAAACACATATAAACAGGCAGTAATGACATTATTGTAAAACTCCAGAAAATGTTTTTGAGTTCTTTGCCAAACTCCATTTTTTTCCTGTTAAAAGGATTTTTAGGGGTTATTTTTCCTCATTCGAATCGAGGGTCTAAGAACAGAGGGTGTTTTATGCTGTACAGATTGTAAAGCCCCTTAAGGGAAATTGTGATTTGTGATATAAATAAAATTGACTTGACTTGACACGTGCAGCAAGTTGCCATCTACAGTCAGGAGCAGTAAAGGGTAGAACGGTTTGACCTCCCTTCATGCTGCAATGTGGAGAGTTTAAACTGATGGGCTTTCAGGTATACCTGTGGGAGGAGTGGGCAGGTGACCCAGCAGACTGGGTAAGAGAGCCGGTGTAGTTGGGAGAACTGGTGTAGCACGGTGGGTTGTCAAGTTCAGAAGGAGATCCAATACTGTTGCTGGATGAGTCATCCATGGAGGGATCCTGCAAAACAAGACAACTTTAGCCCGGATCCTTTCTCGAAACAATTATCCAGTAAAACAAAGCTCATTGCTCTGTTTTTATCAATTCAGATCTTCTCTCATTTGGACTGTGGTGGCAAGACAGCAAGAGAACAATGTCCAGAGAGACTTAAGTAAGAAAATCAACCTGAAGAATAAAGGTGATGGGGACAAAAACAGGATTATTACTATATTGTTGTGCTTTTTTTAAACATATTATACAGTTTCTATTAAAATAAGGTAAGCTCCACTAAATTTAATGATCCCATGGTCTTTACTGTATCGCCACTCTACATTTTTAGTTCAACTAACTATTGATAACCCTGAATAAATAGCAAAACTGTCACCATGTTGTTTGTATTGTGGGCTGTAATGAACAGCACTACCTCCAGGGGACGCTAGTGTTGCTTCATATTTTTAATCTGGCTACCTTTTGTGAGTCACAGAATGTAATAAAATCATAGTGGTGCTGAGAGAGATACCTTTTGCTGCAGGATGTAAAGTGAAGTCACTGCATTTACTCCATTATGTTCTGTCATTTTCGGAGGCACATCATCTGTGGCAAAGTACAAAACATTGGACTGTCATTCATATACATTGCCTAATTTCTCATTAGGGATCAGTCTCGTCCTAGATTAGCTGATCATGCATTAACTGTCATCACAGTTGAATATTAATTCAGTATAATACTATACCTGTGTGAATGATTGGGGAGCGTTGAGAGTGGTCATAAAACATGGTGAGAGGCTTTCTAGCTGGATGTCTTGGCCTAACAAAGAAAAAATAGGATCAACGCATTAATGTTATGTTATAATGTTTGTTTATTTGTACTCTAGACCTTTCTAAAATCAGTCTTGTGCTATTTAGGGTTGATTTAAAAGCCTATTAGCAATTCTTACTTTTTGGAAGGCGTCCAACAAGCACATACTGTTACCAGGGTGATAAGGAGGAAGATGCCTCCAGTGGAAAGAATGATATAGAGGGAACTTCTTTCTGATAGGATATGGAAAATTACAGTTAATGAACTTTTTACAGTGAACAGAACAACAGTATGAACAGTGTGAGTTTTTAATATATATTTACAAAATATTAAAAGCTACTTTTAACCGTGCTAGCAGCATAGCTCTAGGGATGGCAATGGTTCCACCACTTTGGTCCAAACTGAAATATCTCAAAAACCTTAGGATGGATTGCTATGACATTTTCTCCAGATATCCATGATTTTGGTGATCCCGTGACTTTTCTTCTGGCACTACCATGAGGTTGACATTTGCAATTCTGAGTGAAATATCTCTCTCTATTGGGTGGGTTGCCATGAAATTTGGTACACAAATTCATGTCCCCCTCAGAATAAATTGTAATCCAAGGGGATCACTTAACTTTTTATTTAGAAGCCATCAAGTCAAAATTTAAATTTGTCCAATATTTTGGCTTATGACAAAATACCTGTAAAACCCCATCTCATCTCAGACTCAGCTGTTCTTTTTGTTCAGTGCTAATTAGCAAATGCTAGCATGCTAACACGCTAAACTCAGATGGTGAACATGGTAAATGTTATACTTGCTTAGCATCGGCATGCTAGCATTGTCCTTGTGAGTGAGCATCTTAGCATGCTGATGTTTTTAGCATTTAGCCCAAAGCACCGCTGTGCCCAAGTACAAAGCAAGGGGTGCCCTTCTTTTAAACTGAGCCACTGCCCATCAAAATGTCCGTGCTACAGAAACTATTAATTGTGTGGAAGAAACTGCCTCTTCTAATGATAAATGATTATCATTTTGACTTTTAGAGGTCATTGATTTATTGATAGAAAAATTAAATTAATTAATAAATAATATTAAATTAAATGTTTTAGACATTGGCTTGTAAGGTTTATACCTCCAAGGTTTCAAACTGTTTGCTTCATGTGTTTGAGGTTTTTCTACCTGGATAGCGTTTCTGCGTTCTCCTGATAAAAATGTATAGACAACAGATCTACCTCTTATCCTGCTGGCCATGTTACTATGTCTAGGACAATTTGTTTAACTATTGTTGGCACTGCAACCCATAACGAGGACAGTATCACTTACTGTACACAGTCAGTCTGATAGGCAGGCTTGTCATATTGCCCACAGGATTCTCCACTGCGCAGCTGTAGATGTCATCGTCCGCCATCAACACCCGTGTGATGGTCAAGAGCTTCTGGTCAGGCGACAACACGAACCTCGTCACATTGGTCAGTGGCTTTCCACCTTTGAACCACTTGTATGTAGTCCTGGTTCCATTTTCATGGGAGCAGTTGAGGATAACGTTTTCACTGAGTTCCAGTACTGATGAAGCCTCCATGTAGATATAGGGCCTGGATATAGTCTCTGGATGTAGGTGACAGTGGATACAATAGTTTTCAACATGTAAATAGACCAAAAAAGAAAAGTAAAAATATTATCCTTCATGTTTGATGCAGTATGTATGGTGACTCTGAGGTCTAAAATACAACATTTTCAGAACAATTTCAGAAAAGACACTTCACAAACCAGAAGATGTACATACCTAGCATCCTTCTTATTTTTAATTCTTAATTCTGACTGAATTATGATTGTGCCTGTTGATTTTGCACATGCTCCAGTTTGTGTGTACTGACTTATTTAAACCTGCTTCAACAATTGTTGGTTTTTTGCTTTTTTGTGCCAGCGGAAACAATGTGAAAACAACAATGTCAAGTTCATATGGTTAACTTGTTTGCAAACAGTTGCTAATTCACATATCCAGCAGATACAGAGCAAAATTAGCATTCATTTAGAGTTGTGTTTCTGTCCACCAGATGAGTCCAACATTTTCTGCGTCCCATCTTCATTCAAGAATTTTTTCATTCAACCTTTAATAAAAAAAAACCCAAACCTAGATCTGACCTACTTAAGAACTTCTGACAAATGTCAAAATTAAAATTTCTCAGACGTTCTTAATACTATCTTTAGATTCTGGACACTGTCCCATTTAAATTCTGGCCTTAGGGGGGTTTAACTCTATCTAATCTCTAATCTATCTAATCTGCAACATAAATTTCAGTAATGACATACCTCCCCTGCCTGCTGTCTCCTGTGATGTACCCCAGGGCTCCATCTTAGACCTATTTTATTTGCATTATTTATGTTTTCACTCAAATACAACATCCCTCGCCATTGCTTTGAAAACTTGCAGCTATACTTCCCCTTAAACTGAGTGATGCCCATGACCTTCAGGCTCTTTCAGTTGTCTTGAGGATGTCAAATGCTGAATGCCCAAATGTTCTCCAGCTTGTTGATGAGCGTAAGAAAGAGGTCCTTAATATCAGCCCTGAAAATTTTAATAGTGGTGTAGCCAAATTTCTTGGGTCTCTGTCTTCAAATGTCTATACACATGACTGAAATCTGGGCGAAATTTTTAAAATAAATTATGTCATTACTAGTAACTTTTCCCCTGTTAGTTCAATAGTGAAAATAAAAACTTTTCTCTCCTTTGGAGAGCTGGAGCTCTTAAATGCTTTTATTACTCCACATCTTCACCACTGTCATCCCAAGGTTGCCTGCAGCCGGTTCAAAAGTCCCCATTTTACAGTTGAAAACTAAACATTTCACTTCTTGCTATTACATAGCAACACTGTTTCCAAACTACCGCATACAGAATTTTTGGCATTTATGACCTGCAATGTCTTGCTTATTGCCATACATATACGCAGACACCAGTTCATCTGTGATAAGTTAATATTAGCAAATAATATCAGCCAGATTGTTTTATCGGTTGGACTTCAGACTGGAGTGCTACTTATCTACATAAAGACTAAGCCATCTGTTAGAGAGGAAGAACCAAGTCATTGTTCTGCAAGTTAAAAGCAACTTTCAACTCTTGATACTCATGTCCCAAGTCTGAAACTACAACTAAAATTATAATACAGTGGTGTGGAAATGTATTATTTTATTAAGGTAATAATTTCATGAAAGTTGGCTGATGGAGCCATTGTACATTAATGTATTGTAGATGGCTCTTAAGAGCCATGAAATCTTTAGGGCATCAGTTGGCATGGGGATTGCATTCTCAGCAGTAGAGTAGGAAGAACTCTTCTCCCTGACACAGATTGGCTCCTTTGGAAAATTGTTGCTGCCTCCTACTCTCCTACTTCAGGATACAGGTGACCTTCACACAGGCTTCTATGTAGGCAGAGCTGATGCCATTCTTCCACTATGAGGTGCAACATCAGGAGATATTTTCCACTAACATTCTTGCCAGTGAAAGCTGGCAATTGAAGATCTGTCCCTGTTGGAGAGATTAGAGATGAGCAGGGACACAAGACGTCCTAATGCATGGGATATTAAGATGGGAGGTGTCTTCAGGGCCACCCCTGAAGCTTCTACTGTAACTGCTGACAATATATACTGTAAATGTTCCCCTTCTATTTTTAGAGAAGTGATTCAGAATTCCCAGAAGCCTCTCATTAATATACGCATATATAATTAAATAAGTTCTAGTTCCTTTAGCCTAGCTCTAACCTGGGGTGGCTGTGGCTTGGTGGCAGAGAGGTTGTCCACCAATCGGAAAGTCGGCGGTTTGATCCCGGCTTCCCCCAGCCACGTGTCGAAGTGTCCTTAGGCAAGATACTGAACCCCAAAGCTGCGCCGTCCAGTTGTGTAAGTTGCTTTGGATACAAGCATCTGCTAAATGTAAACCTCTACTTGCAGAAAAACACATTACTGATGATCATAAACCAAAGACACAAATGCCGCGCTTTAACAATTTTGTCATATCGACTTGAAGTCCCGGCACACCCGCACAGGTATTTTCACTTATTTTGGTTCATTAGAGCCTCACTCTCCTGTTTTTTTTACCTGCTATGGTGGCAAAAATTAAACCTTTATCATTCTTAATGGATGCGCTCCGAAACCTGACTGGCATTGTGCCTGTTGGGTATAGTTTCCTCTCCATTTCAATTTGGCAAGCATAAAGGCACATACCATTTATTCCCACCTGACTTGATGGCTCTGTGCGCCACGCAAAGAAAATACCACATGTACCAACAGCACCGTAAACAATATAGACTTAAAAACATGGCACGGCTTATAGTGGCTGAATCCAAATAGAAATGGTTATGTTGTGTCTGCCAACGCTTAAAAGCATGTATTTTCTTTGTTGCAAAGCACTTTGAGTTGCATGTCTTGAAAGGTACAATACAAATAAAGTTTATTATTGTTATTATTATTTTTAAAGCTTACAGCAGCATCTCTATCACCTGCTGCTCTTTTATTATCAGCTGACAGACATTCGACGTCATACCTACCGCCTTATATGCCACCTGCACTCCATTTAACCAGGTTTCCTTGCCCTTGATGCTATGTAACAAACAGCAAGCAGTATGCCGGTACGGCCAAATGGAGCGCAGCTATTGATACATACCAGTGACCTCATGTTATTCCCAGAATGGCTCCGCTCACCTACAACCTGAACAGAGGCTTATTCAGCCCAAGTGAAAACACCTGTGTGGCTGTGTAGGGCATTTAAATCTGTCAAGTAGGCTAGCTTACTTTGGAAAGTTTTTTAGTGGAACATTTGGGACATCAGCATTTGGGAAAAATGTGTTTGCTGTGCCACTTGGAGTCAGAAGAGAGTAAATCATTATTTAACTTTTTCTGGAGCAAGGTAAGCAGCTTTCCCCTGCTTCCAGTATTTGAGCGAAGCTAGGTTAAACATGATCTTGACCTATCTGTTGCTGTACTCCCACTCAACAAAGGTGAATGGTGAGTCAGCAGCAGAAATAGCTCACTGATAGTTTGTTTCCATCCAGGTAATCTAGGGTAGGGCTGGGAATTGGTACTCAATACCTTTAAGGTATCGACCAAAAGTGTTCTTCGATTTAATGTGATGTGTGATTGGCCCACTGCAGCAGCTACAGATAGCACCTAACAGCTACATGCTCAATGAGTCACCGTGAACACTTCACTGCCCACAGGCGATAGCTATTGGATGTATATTGTTGGTGATAACTGAGAGGTGTGACAGTTTGAGATTCAACTGCTTGAGGAGCTGGGCATTAAGTGATTTTAATAGCCCATTAGTCACAAGTGAGTGTTTAATAAATCTGAGTCTAGTCGTCAGTCATCAAAGTTCGAACTTAAGTTGGATTTGAGTCTAAGTCAAAGACAAAGACAGATGTAGTTTTCTATGACACTGGTTCATACCAAAGAGAAATAGGTATGAACGTACCCTTACATTTATTTTTGAAGTTTTTAAATCATAGACTAGAACTTTTCCTCCTACCATCCACAGTGAGTGTGATGCTGCCCTCTCCTGTAAAGGTATCATCTGTGATGGAGATCTCCACGTCATATGTTCCGTCATCAGAGAGCCTTAGATTGTGGAGAAGCAGAGTCCCATTCTCAAATACCAAGATGCGGTCACGATACTCCGGCCTCAGAGTCCCAATGATGTCAGTTCCAATCGACTGGACAACAGTAACAGACTTTTCCCTCTTGAGCTGCCACTTGATGACTGGCAGGTCGAGGCTGAAACTATTGTAGCGGACAGACAGAAGGGCCTCCCCTCCTAGTGTACCTCTAATGAGAGTGTTGGGGATAGTCATATTCACTGCCAGTACCCCACCTGCAGAGAAACACAGAAGAGAGGTGCCTGTGTTAGATGCTCACACCATTCCAACATAGCACTTCTACAAGTTAAATGATACCGCAGTGGGTTTTAACCTTATATTGGGATTGGCTGATAGGTGTTTTGTTGAATGCCAATATCCCGTGACACATCACTCCTGCTGCATCTGTACTGAGGGTAGGCTAAATAATATCATTACCTATAACCTTCATGAAGGTAGGATTTATTGCAGGACTGTTGTATGATTAATTTTACCTAGGTTTATCTAATAACCTGGCAACTGAGTGTAATAATATTCTAATGCCTTAATTTTATGCTTTTGGGCTCATTATTTCATCACAAAAAAGAATAGCCATAGAATGGCTACCTCACAAGCTAGTCTTTGGTTGATATAGCTCTCTTACTTTAGCTCTCTATTGACTGTCTTTCTGTGGCAAGAGTAACTGCACTCAACTCAACCTATCAATGACTACCCCTCTGATAGGCTACACAGACTAACCATCATAAATCAATTAATTTTAACAGCAAAAAGTTCAGATGAGCTACACACCTATCCACCACCCAGACCTCCAATGTCAATGTCAGATTTATATAGCACATTTAAATAACACATACAAAGAAAAGAAAACAATAAAAATAATAAAAGAACAGCGGCACAATAAAAAATTAAATCAAGGTGTCAAGCTCAAATAGAATTGAATGCCAACGAGAAGAGGTGGGTCTTTAGCAGTGACTTTTCTAGGGTTGTTAGGGTCTGGGCAGTTCTTATATGAAGAGGTAAGCTGCTGTAGAGATTAGGGGCTTGGTCGCCTCTATTTTTATGGCTGGATCCTGGAACATCCAAGAGCATCTGGTTGGTCGACCTCAGTCCTCTAACTGGAGCATGATGTAACAGTTCTCCCAGATAAGGTGCCGCCAGCCCATTTAAAACCATAAAAGCAAGCAATAAAATCTTAAAATCAATCCTGAACTGGACAGGAAGCCAGTGGAGGGAGGACAAAACTGGTGTTATGTGATCGCGCCTTCTCTTACCAGTTTAAAACAGGAGCAGCTGCATTTTGTACTAAATGCAGACGACGAAGAGATGACTGTTTTAAACCCACATACAAAGAGTTATAGTAATCCAACCGTTTCTTTCAACCCCTAGCTGTTATTGTAGATTTTACTGAAAATGTGACTTTTTTTATTTCCGTAATCTACTTGGAGGACCCTCTGATTGTTTCATCCAGCAAGTTGCTGCATCAGTAAGGAGCAAAATTTCCAAAATCACATCTGCAATTTGTAATTTTGTTGTATCCCTCGTACTGAAACAAACAAACAAACAAACAAACCAAATACAAAATTAAAACCGTAATCAGACTTCATTAGCTGTTACTTATTTGCAACAATGTAAACTATGTGTAAACTTAATCTTTATAAAAGCTTTCAGACACTATGCATAAACATGCAAGTGAAACATCAGACCATTGTTAGGCATAACTATGTGATCTATTTATATCAGCATATTTGAAAGCAAATTCTAAAGAAGAAAACGTCACATACCTGAATTGAAAGAACCAAGACACATGAGCAACAAAATCTGGGAAATTATTTGGGCTTTTGAAGGAGACTCCTTCTCTGCCTTCATCTTGGGTCTCAAGCTTTGTTTTCCTCCCAGACAACCAGCATGATTTGTGGCTCTGGGCAGGACGGAGAACACAGTCATTCATTCAGGCTCTGCTGGGACTGAGTACATGTTGTTCTCAAAAGCCAATGTAGAAGCAGGACAAAAGTGCGTGTGTGTCTGGATGTCGGTTTTTTACATTTGGTTAGCTTCATATTTTGCTTGCAACAGTTATAATACTACGCGATATGTTCATAAACAGAACAAAAGTTTTAACACAGTAATGAGAGGCGCCAGTGTTCATCATCCCACAACATGGATGTATCAGTAGTGTTTAAACAAGCATGATTTTGCTTTCTTTCAGCCTTTTCAGTGGTGTGGCTAAATTTGTAAAGTATAATTGAGAGTGACTCCAGAGGAATGGCGTGGGCTAATCAAAAAAAAAGGAAGTTTACCTGGGAAGCATGAATCTACTCAATATAATGACAATTGGCCCATTAGACTTATTTTTCCCATGTACAAGCTGATATTTCGGTCCAGTGTTTGTGCTAGAGGAAAGGTCAGGGCCTGACTAAAACATTTGGGTTGTCTACCCAAATTTGGGGAACATGAATATCTATAAAAAATATCATGAAAAACTGACAATTAGTTTTCAAGACAGTGTCATGGACTCAGGGGTTGCTCAAAATGAAATGTTGTCCTGCTGGTTGTAGAAAGGTCAAGGGGGTCACCAAGGTTATTAACATCCTCAGGGGACCGTGAATGTCCATATTGGCAATTTGATCAGTATTTGTCAAGATTAAACAAAGCTTCTCCTCCTCCTCACCTTCTTCTTATTATGTCTGTGTATTCTAGGTACCGCTGCTCACATCCCCCCAGAGTGGTACAGTCACTATACCTACAGGGCTGGCCCCACCACAGTGTGGCAGATGGGAGTGGTCCTTTTTCAAACGCTGCACAGAGAAACACAGTTTGAGACCACCGAGTTCCTCAAAAACGAGCTGAAAATCAGCAATAACCTGTCCGAAAGTAAGAAAAACACACTCCTACACAAACCTGTCAGCAGACACAACTCTGTTCATTTTAGTTCACGTTCTGATGGATCACTGTAGCCTTCACCTTCACCTGTCCTCTCCTTCTTTGACTCCAGGTTGTCAGGATTTCTTGCAAATGTGTTTGACCAAAGCACCTGAGCAGCGCCCCACCCTGGAGCAGCTCCAGTGTCACCCATGGCTCAGATAAACCACCACTATACCAACACACACACTAGTAAAATCAAAGCCTCCTGCCATACTAGTGCTAATGTGTGTGTGATGAAGTGCTGCTTGCAAAATTTAAACTGACTCATCTAATTGGATTTATTATGTCAGACTTCTTAAATCAAA
The DNA here is from genome assembly GCA_011952105.1 of Coreoperca whiteheadi. Taxonomy (NCBI): domain Eukaryota; kingdom Metazoa; phylum Chordata; class Actinopteri; order Centrarchiformes; family Sinipercidae; genus Coreoperca; species Coreoperca whiteheadi. Next base: position 1,395,531 of record CM022491.1, on the reverse strand, counting down.
ATTGGCCTTTTAAACTGCGGCACCTCCAGTAGCACCTCCTGTAGCACCCCCCAGCCGTCCGAGGAGAGGGGGATCTCTCTTCGAATTGCCTTTCCCGAGGTTTCTTCCCATTTTCCTGCTAGCTTCAGGATTATGGGGAGTTTTTCCTAGTCTTCTTAGAGAGCTTGGGCTGGGTCAGGAGCTGCTGCTGAATAAGAAATGTTTAGATTCATGTGATATCAAGACATGAACTAAATCAAATTTCAAAAATCAAATCAATCAATCAATAAAAATCAAATCAATCAATACAAATCTAATTGAAACTCAGACCACAGAGAATCATCGTACTATTTTCTTACTGCATTTTTGTCTCTGTTAAAGTGAAAGACACATGCAAAATAAGTATTGATTGCAATGATCTTGAAAACCTCACACTGTGATTATAGGTTTGTACATTTGTAAAAGTCGTGGAGTTTTAATACTTTTAATCCAACATTTTAGGCCCCATTAAAAATGTTTGCTCATTTCATTAAGAAAATACATCTTACCTTAAAATAAAAATAAGAACATGAAGAAGAAACCTTATTTGTGCAGCACCTTTCAAAGCAAGGAACAAGGTGCTTTACATGGGAAAATCAAGATTAAAACATGCCAGGACTACGTTTAAAATAAAGTCAGGCAATAACAAGCTTAAAACATGCAACTGAATAAAATGCACTCATAAAAAGAGTGCAATAAACAAATAAAATGGACAAGACAGTCTAGAATAGGGAACAATAAAACCTACCTAAATAAAATGTGTTTTTTAAAAAGGTTTTGAGAAGTCATTTCAAATAATCTGCAAACCTTGGGTCCTCGGACAGGGAGCTCCAGAACAGCCAGCTCTCCATCAGCTGCTGATTCAACATGCTGACCGGTATATCCAGCTTTGGTGAAAGGCCAAACAACAGTCAAAGAATTAAGGGCAATGATAGTATTAAGGGCCTGTGAAAGAGTTCTGAAAATATCTGACCTGTAGTCCGTTAGCATCGGGCAAGACCAGAACATGTAAAGATGATCATCTGGGGATTGTCTGCATCGGTTACAGGCATCAGTTCTGTTATGAAACATTTTAGCTAATTTGGCATTAGTGAAATGGGCTCTGTGAAGCACTTTACATTGTATTAGGGCGTGTCTAGCAAAAATAGACGAGGAATGAACTAAACCAAGTATGTTCTTCTGCTGGTCCTGCTTCCAGGTTTGCTTAAGGCAGTAGTTCGCTACCGGTGGGGCGCACTAATAGAGTTCGTAAAAAAGAGTCCTTACCTCGTGCTGCAGCTGGACAAATCCACTGATAATGCTGAGCAGGCACAGCTCCTCACCTATGTCAGGTATCTGCGGGACAAGGCAATTGAGGAGGATGTCCTGTTTTGCTGGCCTCTTCAGTCGCACACTACAGGAGAAGCCATTTTCAATGTCCTTGATATTTTTATCCATGAAAATGGTTTGGCTTGGGACCGGTGCGTTGGCCTATGCACGGATGGTGCGCAGGCAATGACGGGGGCGTGAGCGTGACCTAGCTGCTCGCATTCAGCAAGTAGCTCCACTTGTGAAATGGACACATTGCATGGTCCATTGCGAAGCACTAGATGCTAAAAAAATGCCAGTTCTCTTTGACTCCGTGCTGAACAAATCCGTGAAAATGATAAATCTCATCAAATGACGGCCGCTAAACTCTCGCTTGTTTGGGGTCCTCTGCCAGGAGATGGGGTCAGGGCACGAACAGCTGCTTCTGCACACTGAATTTTGCTTGCTCTCCAGGTGGCGGGTGTTACAGCGGTTGTAATAGCTGCGAGAGGAGGTGAAGTGGTTTTTGACAGAAATCAAATCAGATCTGGCGAAGCATCTGGATGACACTATGTGGCTTGTGTCTCTGTCCTATTTGGTCCATATATTTGACTTCTTGAATGGCCTCAACCTGTCTTGGTCAACCTGGTTCGAGATCCGTTTATGTGAACAGCAAACAAGCTATCGATATGCAGGAACAGCGTATTGAGCTGAAGAGTGACAGTAGACTGAAGAAACGCTCCTGCCTTCTTTCGTCATTCTGGGCAGCATTGATGCAGGAATATCCTGAACTCTGTGACTTCGCCTTGAAGATTTTAGGGATATACTCATGAAAACTTAAAATAATTAACTTTTATTTGAAAGGACATTGTCTAGTATGTTGGGGCAGTCAATTATTTTGTAGTAAATAGTATTTTATGGGGTTTTATAATTGATTTTTGTGTCAAAATTCCATTACCCTAATGCGCCTGGAGAAAAATTTACTGTTTCCCCTTAATTTAGTATAGTAAATATTTGAGCAAGTTTATAAAAATAGATGTAAATTTGTGTAAAACCGTATAATTTAACTGATTATAATAAGATATAATGGTTTCCAACAATGTATAAAAAAAAAATTGAGGAAAACGTAGTGTCCGAACGTGCAGCATTCATTACCGTTGCGCTGTGTTCACATTCCTCTCTTAATTACAAGGAAGAGGAGATATAAGATGGCCACAACGTGAGATTGTTTTTTCATATTTTGATGTTCATTTTAAAGTTTATCCAACACATCTCCATTTCCACACCATAGGCGAACATTACCGTGATGGGCAGTATTTCGTGTTCTTTTAAAGTCATCAATTAGATCGTTTATTATAAAGAAGGTATTAAGGAGCCCAACTGTTGGTGAATTTTTTTTAGCTGAGTCATCATGGCTTCTGTCATTTTATGCTAGCTTAGCTAAATGTCATTCATTACCATAATGCGTAGCTTTCATTACCATGTAATATATTGGCCTGTTGCGGTAATGAAAAGTAATATTACAGTGATGTGTATGAACAGTTTCTTATTTCATGAGTTCATAATATTATAAACTTGTTTATATTACATACTTTTGTATAGATATCATTAATGCTAAATTATATTCCTTATTATGAAGAGCAAAGGAAAGTAAACTTAGGAGGGCTGCATCGAAAGCTAGGGTGCAGAAACACAGAGAGAAGACAAACAACCCAGAACTTCTACAGGAGTAAAGGACAAAGGTAGGCCTGAATAAGGGTAGAGAAGAGCAGATTATTTTACGTAAAAGGATTCCTAACCCCACACAACACACACAGAGACACACAGATGAACAGACACCTATAGACATGGCACAGAACACACAGCAGATACACATAGTTCATGAAATAGGTACACAGATCCCTTCACCTTTTATATATTTTTTTAAACTGTTGATCTAAAAACAACACGACAGCCATATGAATTTGAAATTCTGTAGACGGAGCCTATTTGATTAAAACATGTGTCACTCATGTATGCATGGAGTGATCATAACCAAAATTGGCAAATATTTACATTGAAGCGCTGAACCCCCTTCAAATTTGGGAAGATGGAGGACTGATTTCCTGATGCGAGGTGGCTTATTATTCCAAAGGAATCCATTCAATTGCTGATATAAATTGGTGAAAAAAGATTTACTAATGCACACTGGAACATGCTGAAAAAGATACAAGAACTTTGGCAGGATAAACATTTTAATAAGGTTTGCACAACCTATTACAGAAAGAGAGGGAATTCCACCTAGCAAAATCTGACTTTGTCCAAAAGTGGCGAAAGGTTCTTAAAAAACAAGTCTTTAAGCGAACTAGTGATAAATATCCCCAGATATCTAAACCCATCCAAGGCCAATTTAAAGGGAAATGAAGAATGAAGAAGAGATTTAGCCAATTGGTTTACAAAAAAATAACTCGCTTTTTTGGAAATTTACATTGTAACCTGATAGGCAGGGTTGCAGGGCAGTTAGCGCTCCTGCCTCCCAATAAGGCAGGAGATCGTGGTCTGGTCCAGGCTTCGAACCCACAATCTCTCTGGGTGGAGTCTGCATGTCCTCCCCGTGTTACCGTGGGATCTCTCTGGGTTCTCTGGCTTCCTCCCACCGTCCAAAGACATGCATGTTTAGGTTAATTGGTAACTCTACATTGTCCCTACTGGATGAATGTTGGCCACTGTCCAGGGTGTACCCCGCCTAAGGCCCAAACTCACTGGGATAGGCTCCGGTCACCCGCGACCCCTAACGGGAACAAGCGGTAGAAAATGACTGACTGACCCTGATAAGCAGCCAAACTGATCCAGAATAGATAGTCGTCTGTGTAAAGAGAAAGTTTATGTACCCTACCATAGCGTGTGATGCCTTTAAATGCATCGGGGCTACGAAGCCAAATTGCCATGGGTTCAATAATTATATATAACAATAAGGGTGAGAGCGGGCAACCTTGACATGTCCCCTGTTGGAGCAAAAAAGGTTTAGTAATCTCCGAGTATTAAAGAAAGAATGCCTATCCAATGTAAAGCCTGTTTGATCTAGCGGAATTATGAATGGCATAACATTTTGGAGGCAGAGAGAAAGAATTTTGGCTAGTATCTTAGCAGAGAAATCGGTCGATAGTTACTGCAGGAACTGGGATCCCTGTTCGCCTTTAACAGCAAGGATATATACAGAGTCGCTAGAAGTTGGCCTTCTAGAAAGGAATCGTTGAACATCCTTGCTAAAACTGGGGCTTTTAAAGTAGAATATGCCTTGTAAAATTCAACGGTAAACCCATCAGGGCCTGGGGATTTGCCATTTTGCATTGATTTAATTACTTCTTGACTTTCTTGGGAGGAAATAGGGCTGCCTAATTCTTTTGCCATACCTTTGTCAATTCTAGGGTATGTTAATGAATCTAAGGGGTTAGGTTAGGGATCATTGCCGAAGCTGAAGAATACTCAGAAGTATAGAGGTTAATATAGAAATCCAAACAAAACTCTGTTGATTTCAGGTCTGCAGTAAGATTGCCACTAGGTCAAATAATTCTTTGAATTAATCTAGAGGTACTGGTTGGGCTAGAAGTCTGCCCGCCTTATCACCATGTGCGAAAAAACACTGTTTCCTGCAGTTGTCTCTCTACAACATGCGTCATTTAACTATCATTAAAGTAAGTCGTTTTTTTGTAGAGGGCGTTTTTTTAAACCTCCAGGGGTCTGAAATTCCAAAGGGAGATGAGCAATTAAGCAGTACTTTAGCAGAATTAGATAAACGACTTTGCTTAGAAGATGAGCTATCGAGACTTATGTCTTGCACCAGATTAAAGTCGCCAACCATCAGTATGTGATGGCTGTCACTGTTTGGTATTTTAGCAAAGAGGTTGGTGAGAAATTGCTCGTCATCCCAATTAGGAGCATAGATAGAGACTAGGACTACTGTAAAATTCTGCAGCAGACCCGACACCATGACATAACGGCCATTAACATCTTCATTAATATGTTTTGGCTCAAACAATGTATTTTTACTAACAATAATAGCAGCCTCTTTAGCTCTAGCAGAAAATTTCGAATGAAAAACATAGCTCATCTAAGCCCTTTTGATGCACTGGATTTCTGAAGTTTTAAGATGCTTTCCCTGTAAAAATATAATATCCCCTTTCAAGTGTTGCAACTACTTCATTACCTTACCAATCTTAAGGGCCTTATTCATTCCTTTTGTATTCCAAGAAATCAGACGCACACCTTTACCCATCTTTGATGAGTCAGTAGCCATCTAGAACAATAAATAATGTTAAAGTGACTTGGAACAGCATGGCCTTCTGTAACGAGAAGAGAGAGGAAAAGGAAACCGAAAACAACAGAGAAAAGAGAGAGAGAAAAAAACAAAACTTAATTGTGGCCTCTTCAAGGACATCCCCTAAACTACAAACATTACCCGAGCAACACAGCTCAACGCTCTACAGCGATACATGACTTCCAGCGTCTCATTCCCACCACCGATAAACACTAACCCCTTTTTGCAAGTGGAATAACCAGTGAACAAAGAAGAACAAAACTCAGTCCTGATAAAAAATCTAAATAATAATAATAGAGAAGACAAAGAGAACCACATCCAAACATAAGTAAACCGACAAATATTAAATTACATACACAAACAAATATACACAATATACAATAAAGTAAAACATGGAAATAATAATAAATATTTATATGCACATATATACACCGTAAATATTCTAAAAGTCACATACTTTAGACACGCTGTGTTACAAAGTCTTGCAGCCACCAGACAAACCATTTAGTAGAAAAGTTGTAATTAAAGTTATAACTAAAACTCCATCTATAGTATGGCTAAAAGTGTAATTTACATGGTCCAGAAATGGATGGCTGTGACTTTAAGGCTCTACATTATCACCAACCACCAATGAGGAGAGACGCTGAGTTGCTTAGCAACAGAACCCACACACAACAGCTGGTCTTATTGAATACAACTTAGTTAGACAAGGAGCTCATTTGTAAATGATAGATTTTCCCTACAGTTCAAGCTAATTACTAATAGCTAATGTTCATCTACTCTTGTTATTTGTTTCTAGCTAATTATTTTCTTGATGTCATTCGTCCTGCGATGGCTGAAATCATGATTTGTGAGCCATTTGAGCTCTACAATGTCCTCAACCAGTGCAGCTGTGTGTCAAGGCTAGCAGAGATCAACTACCTCTGTTTGATTGGTAAGATATTGGATTTAGTTTAGCTAACGTTAGCTATTACAATTTTTTAAACGCTTGAGTGTATGTGACCACTGGACACGAGCTGAATTTGCTGGATTGCTCTGCTTTAATTTAATTAAACTTCAGTTGTAACTTACTTGTGTATTGTATGTCCCTTTTCGAGATGCTCGTGAAACCCAAGATTACAGAATGAGTCACATCATAACAGCTAAAAATGTCAAAAAGGTAAGGATATCATTGTATTCACAGTTTTGTGTCTGTCAAAAATGTGCAGAAGTTTGTTTTTTGTAAAATGCTGTAGGAAATCCATGCTTAGCAAATGGTCATTACAAGTATTTGTATTATCACACATAGATTGTTGTTCAGTGATATGGTCCACTACAACAGAAAGCATTTTAAATTGATTTAGGAAGCAGCTCGCATTCTCATTCCCATTAAGGAAAAGGGGAACTAAAGAAACAGCTAATATCCCAATTTGTAAATGCCCTAACACAGCCCACCTCCTCCAGTCTTCTCAGGGAGGCTTGGAGTCAGGAAATTGGTGCTGAGCTATCTGGTGAGCTTTGGAATGAGGGGATGGAGAGGACCGAAGACATCATTTTTTCAAAGACCAGACTTAGTAGGATCTTCCCATCGGGTTCAGCCATTTGTGACAAATGTAAAAATCAGCTGAGGGGACCCTGACTCATCTTCTGTCAGCTCGCCCTAAAGTTAGAAAAATTTGGGAGAGAATATTTCATTTTCGTTAGCATAATTATTGGGAAAAAAATCGACCCAGACTGGGTACTTGCTGTTTTGGGTTGTTCTGAAAGCTCCCTAAAACTGTCCTACGGCCCAGCAGTTAGTACGGTTTTGTGCAGTTATAGCTGAAAGGGTTATCCACCTTTTTTTGTGGCTCAGTAATACGGTGTCCTATCTTTATTTAGTGGGAATTAGGTACTGTGCATCCGACCTGTACTTCAATCTTTGTTAAGATTTAGGGTCCCTTTATGGATTATATCAGAAAGCAAATGGACTCGGCTGCGACTAACTAGTGTATGTTGATTTATGTGTCCCTCTTGAGTTTGGCTTTACAGCTTTTTTGAACAACCTTTTAAATCGAACTCATTGTACATCCCCGGACTGTGGCAATGTACGGACAATTGCAGCCTGTGGGGACATTTCCATCAGAGCGACTGTGGACACTGGAGATACGGCACATCTGGCAAAAACACTTGTTTACGTTTTGCTTTATTATTTTTTTTTAATTGTACATAGATGGGTGTTTCGGGTTGGAGGCACACTACACGCGCGTCTCTTGTTTGTGCGTATGCATGCTCTGAAAGAAAAGAAAATAACAAGGGGATCTACAATGAATATTAATTTGTGTTGGTTTAGTGAAAAGAACAGGGTGTGTTACTCGTTACACTTGTGTTACCAAAGAAATATCATCGTAATGTAAACTTCTTACATAATCAATGGAAACCTCTTGTTTTCAGACATCATTATTTTGCTATTTACATTTTCTTTTCAGTGAGTCAGTTTCTTTGTCTCCCATGTAGAACTTGTTTAATACAGTTGCTTATAGGTTTAATATAACAGAGCAGTATACAACAAAAAACAGCATTGAGCTAGTAATCAAGCAATGGAATTCATGACCAGGTTTTTAGAGTGCAGAAAGTAGTAAAACTAATTTTAATAAAATGTTGAGATTGTGGATGATCGCATTTTGGAGGTAAGTGTCTTCATTAATTACTTTATTTTGATGCCATTATGAAGAGCAATCATTTTCTTCAGGTCATCTCTGGGCCATCGTGTTGTTTTTGTCTGATCGTGCATCATCAGATGTTGGACGTTGTGTGTTTCACATAAAAGTATACAGACAAACAAACTGAAAGACAAGCCTTGCATACAGCTTAGTTTCTTAGTTTCCTCAGTTTCTAGTATTATTTTGTGCGTCAAACCCTTGTGGGTGACTCTTTCCAGGATTCAGAGGGCACATTCCTGCTGCCAGAGGCTGTGGAGGTTGACAGTATGCAGCATGTGATGGTCTATGACAGCAACACAAGCTGTTTACAGGAACAAGGTAATTGGTTAAAGTGTTATACAGGAAATATTATTTCAAACAGCTCTGGGCATATATAAAGTGTTAACCAGTCCACAAAACTAAATGTTTGGACAACTTGACAAAATAATGGTGTATCGCTGGGGAGACAGTTTACTGTTTTGTTCCATATGTTGCAATGTACTTTTTCTCTATTTCCCACAATTCCCCTGCACTGCTCTGGCAGAGGAACGCTAATGCTCCCAATATGCACTTCAGCCACAAATGTCTGCACACTGTTAAGTGAAGTTTATCAGTTGGTTTCTGACTGTGACTGCAGGCAGAGCAGCTGAGTGTGCCCAGGCCCTCGCTAAAGCTAGTCTCTATCCAGTCCACATAGTGAGAGGGGGATTCCAGAGGTTCTCAGCTCTGTACCCTTTCTTGAGGACTGAGAAAATCATCTACACCATCATGGTAAGACAAATGCACCTGACCTAAAGGTTCATACACTCATAATTAAGTCTGGGAAGGTTCATCTCAATTATCCAGGTGGTGCAAAGTCTGGAGAAAGTTGAATCCAAATCACTGGACCGGACAAAAATCCGTGTCTGCCTGGTCTTAAGTCCAGTGATTTGGATTAAACTTTGTCCAGGTGTTCACAATTGCTACAGCTTATATGTGGACATTACAGTAGATAGCTCTTGGTTAGTTGTTATGGTTTTGGTGGTATGGGGTGTTTTTGGGGTTTTGTGGAGGGTTTTTGTATTGGTCTGTTCTGAGAATTGTATCGAGTTCTTTTATTGTGAAATAGTCTGTTCGGTCTGAGTCTTGGGTTTGGGTTAGTTATTTCCTGTTTTATTTTGTAACTTGTCTGTTCCCTCCTGTGTCTGCCTGTTTTAGTTCCTGCCTCCTGATTGTCTGATTACATTCACCTGTGTCTCGTTGGATCACCTCCCTTGAGTGTATTTAGTGTGTGTTTCCCTGTCTTAGAGTCAGATTGTCCTTGTTTCTCCCCATTATACCTCCCTAAGATGTTGGCTCTCCCTGTCTGGGTTCTCGCCTGCTGACCAAGTTTATCTGCATGCTTCCCTGTTTACCTGTTTGCTCACCTGCTGGTAACGTTCAATAAAGACTCCACTCCTCATCTAAGCTGTCTGCTTTTGGGTCTTTCCCTCCACCTGCTTCCAACATACTCCAAGCCGTAACAGTTAGTAATCATCAACTGTGCGCTACCTTTAATATTCTGTTGTTGATTTTAAGTCCACTATTCATATAATAATTCTGACAAGATGCTCAGAGATCATTACAAAATGGATCAGTATGTGGTGAACTATAGAGTTAATATTTCTGACACGGCCTCACGGGATGTGTAGCCTATTTAAGATACAGGTGAATCTTTTCTGGAGGTTTTTTTGCAAGTACACTGAGAGCAACAAGCTGATTCTGCTTCTGATATACAATAGCCGCATTATCCCCTTGTTTAAAGCAAGCCATTTCAATACCATGAAAAAACTGTGTTCAGTCAACTCTGTGACATGCTCAACAAGGTTGAACGTTGTAAGCCTCACAAAGACAATATTTATCACGAGACTATTCTGTTGCATTAAACATTGTACAGATGGACATACATTAAAACTAGATTTTGACACAGGACCACGGCGTTAAACTAAGACTTTATACATCCAAATCAATATGTAAGTTGTTTTGTTTTTTTGTCCCAAAGTCAGTTAATTCATATTGCTATTGATAAAACTGAATATATTTCTGGACTATCTCAGGAGCTGGAAAACCTGAAGACTTATCCAGTAGAGATCATAGCAGGACTGCTGTATATGGGCGACCAGAAACAAGTCATGGACTCCAGTATCCTCAAAGACCTGAAAATCAGCGCTATCATCAGCATCTCACAGAGTGACGCTCTGGAGTAAGACAGGACTGGATGTTTGAAATATCATTACAGAAATGTCTGAATGTCATGCGCCATGAGTGTTAGGAATTTGTTCTGAATTTCTTTTAGTTCTTTTAGATCTAGATCCATAAAGGGGAACCAGACCATCCTTAACATCCCTGTGGCCGACTCAGTGGTGTCTGATTCATGTTCACGTTTTGAAAGGATTTGTAGTTTTATCAGTAAGTCGTGCCTTTACTTTACTTCATGAGCTGTTTAAATCCTTACAAATATTTATAGTCTCATTTATAGAAGCAGGAAACCCATGCATCAAGGTTTTACCATCGATTAAATTATAATGACTCACTGTAAACTGCAATGATCGAGAATACAAACTTAAATGTAAAATGCAGAGGGGCGTCTCAGTTCAGGGTTAAACATCTATATTTCCAAGATCTCAACTGCATATCATTCACAAAATTCAGAAATGTTTTGTGAAGATACAGCTTACAGGACTGTATGGTTTAAGAATCTGTTGAATCTGCCAACGTGTCCTTTTTGTTTAACTCACAGCTTCTCAGTAGGTTCAATCTGAATTAAAAAAAATTAAATATAGCATGCATTGTGTAAACTCAAAGGTTAGAGGTCATTTGGTTGTTTTTATGAACAAACTTTTTAATGGTGAAATGGTTTTATATACAGTAGAGATGATATAGTGTACAGTCCATCCTTTAGAGATTTTTTTTTATCAGAACAGCGATGAACTTTTAATTATTTTTTGTGCTAAATCTGCCATAAATGTAGTTACTGTTGCATGGATTGGCCTGATAGTGTAGCAGTTTTTGTTCACTGAAATAGCCATCTGACTATCTTCTGTTTTCAGGTTCACGCATCAACATGGGCTCTCGTGTCCTGATCGTTTCCAGGCAGGGCAGAAGCCGCTGCAGTGCCGTCACCACTGCCTTTCTCATGCATCACCTCAAATACACACTGGAGGCAAGTGGGCTTCATTCAGTTTGGCTTCAGTGTGTGCAGAAAGCAGTGTGTGCCATACAAACTGTACTCCCGAAGGTCCACTGTGATCTCTAGACGGTAACAAGTAATGAGTAAGCAATTATATTCTTCTGAGTGTCGTGATGAAGTGTTTTTGTGGCACAAAATGACATACAACCAATCAGTATCGTGTTTGTTTACAACATGAACACAAATGTAAAAATTACAATATGTAGCTTTAGGGGAGTTTATCCCTCCGTCCAGCACTTCTGGACACCTTGTTCAGCTATACTACAGGTTAGTAGATATGGTGGGTGAGGACATGGTTTTGGTCTCTGTACAGACAAGATGGTACCAAACCTGGCAACCTGCGCTACCAGCTATTGTTCACCAAGAAATAGTTACAGCACAAAACTCCCCCCAAAACCGCGAGTTGTATTTTTAGATTTCTGTCCATTTAGGAATTAAACAAATGCGATACAACATGTTGATGAGTAAGCTTTAGAGGTGACAGAGCCCAGCTAGCTGTGTCCCCCTGCTTCCGGTCTTTAAGCTAAGCTAGGCTAACCACGTCCTGACTCCATAAGCTTATTCGTTTCTTGCCAAGAGTTAAATGAGAAAATCCATACCACCTCATGTCTGTGCGGTACATTTATACCAGGAGCAGTTAGCCTAACTTAGCATAAAGCGCTAACCTGGCTCTTTCCAAAGGAAAGAAAATCCGCCTACCAGCACCTGGGTCAATATTGAGTATGTTATACTGTATTCCGTCTGTTTAATCTGTACCAAAACCAAAGTGTAAAAGCAACAGGTTGTGGTTGTACTGTAGTATTTAGCATACAGACCTGAGAGCAGTATCAATATTCTCATCTAAATCTCAGAAACAAAGTGAATCAGTGTATTTCCCAAAATGTCAAACTACTTTTTTTAACACAGAGACATGAGATTGATATTGATCATGGGAAAAATAAGCATGTGAATATGAAATATAATATTATATTTACACTACATAATGCTTTTGGTCTAACTTTTTCAGGAGGCCTGGAAGTACATGCTCAAACGTAAACCCAACATGAGGCCAAACACGGGGTTTCTACGGCAGCTGTCTGACTGGGAGCTTCACGCCATGGGAACAAAAGTGACTGATATCACTGAAGGTCATTTTTAACAAAGGAACCAACAGCGATGACTCTGATGTGGCTAGCTCATATTCACTTCATGCAATAAAGACAACTCATTTCAGCAGCGTTACTCTGTAAGTAGTAAGGCAAGCAGTGGCACCATCCAAAAAAAGATAGTTTGATGTTCTGTTTTGTATGTTATTGTTTGTTGCAGTGTTGAATTGATAAAACATATGTGATGTGGTGAAATTGTGTGGAGGTCAGCAACATTACAATGACATCTATCCCTTTTTTCCTCAAAGAGTCCTATCCTTGAGGGTGTAGGCTGCAGCTCTCCAAGGCTGAGGGAATTTCTAGATTCATGTGTTCAGCCTTGGTACATCTAGACAATCAGGCATATCTTTTTAGATTTTTGTCTAAATGACTCTTCAAGGATGAACTGGACATAGGTATAAGTAAATGAACAGACAGAAAGTAAGTGGACAGTGACACCTAGTGTTTATTGTGCTTAACACTTCTGTGTACTTGTTCTCCTGTTTCGTAATAATAAACAAAGTTATTTATGAATAACTGTCATATTTGTAGTTCATTCCATACATGGCTCTGCCAGAGGTGCTAACAATATCGGATCTGACAGTTTCCCCTGTGTACACAGTTACATAACATCAGATCTAAAATTACAGGCCACATGCCAAGTAGTGAGAAATGTAATGCCTTGCAAAATCCTTGCAGGGCACAATGCGCCCTCTTGGTCAGAGAACCGACCAAACAACCTATGTCATTGAAATTGCTTTGTTTCTGTTATAGATGGATAAAGTCAGGGCCATAGTTTGGGGTTATTATGGCCAGCTCCTGCTTGTGACACGGGATTTACAGAAACGGTAGTGTTGCCTGACAGGCTGTAACTCAGGGCAGACAATATCCCTGTACAACAAGGCGTAGGTGCTGATTGGCTTAAAATGAGAAGCTCGCCAACGGGACATGTAATCTGATTGGACCGACCAGTTGCAAATTAGCACGTCCAACGAGCACGACGAGTCCACGCACCATTAACGCTGATAAAACCGGACGTTTAACGTGGCCATGAAAATAAAAGCACCGCAGTTGCGATCATTGTCTTGTTTGCAGATTGGACTGTGAGACAGTTGATTTAAGTCGTGCAACGACTTATTCACAACAATATGTGGATAATAATGCAGTTCTGTTAATATAGACTTAAAATTTAAAAATTTTAGCCAAGATCAATTAATTTATTAATCACCAAAGACTGAAAAGCTCTGAGCTTGTTTTCTGTGGGCCTGTACTTTTTCAATGTCTGAATTGCATTATACACATATTATTATTATTATTATTATTATTTATATAGCACTTCTCCAAATCAGTGATTACACAGTGCTTTAAGAAGGGAAGGCATAAAGCAATTATAAATAATTAAGATCAAATGATAAGAACAAAGGGCAAAAGAAAATACCAAGTACACATATACAGTATGTACACATACATTGCAACACTTATAAACATACACATACAGTATACACACATACACAAACAATCTTCCACACATGCATGTTTGCCAGTTCCCCACTAATTACTCATTTCACATCTGTTTAGCAGGAAAAAGACATTTGCGTGCCTGCGTTACACCTGTCAGATTCACGCATCTGATCATGACTTTTGGCAAAATTGCCAGCGCAATAGTGTACGTGTGTCTGTAGAGCACTGGGACCTCAGTTGTCAATGTTTACATCAGTATTTGTCCACTACTGACACTCCAAAATCGTAGGTTCTGTATAATACCTGCTTGAGCCCAGGTACTGGGGCTCCAATCTGTTATTCAGTCAAGGGGAATGCTTTATTTTGCTAATCATTTCCTAGAAAGCTTCCCGTGAATAAATATGAAAGTAGGCAATAATTATAGGTGAAACAGAGATTGTGTTCAGTTGGTGCACTTCCAGCAGTGGTGGAAAGTAACTAAATACATTTACTGTACTGTACTTAAGTACAATTTTGAGGTACTTTTACACTGCTTTATACTTCTGCTCTACATACATTTTGAAAGCCAATATTCTACTTTTTAATCCATAACATTTATTTAACAACATTAGTTACTAGTTACTTTGTAGATTTAAATTATTAATACACAATATAATCAACTAATAAATGATGATATCTTATGATATATTATTATGGATTAAGCTACCCAGCAGTATACAGAGTAATACAAATTGGCCCCATCTTTACCAGCTGCAACATTAGTGATGCTTACACATGAATGCATCAGTAATTATAATCCAGTGATATAATATATATTATTCTGAAATTAGCTATTCTGCGTCATGAGTGCTTTTACGTTTGGTGCTTAATGTATATTTTAATGCTTATGTACTTATACTTAAATAAGATTTTGACTTGTAGTTGAGTATTTGTGTGGTATTGCAACTTTTACTGAAATAAAAGATCCGAGTGCTTCTTCCACCACTGACTTGCAGCATCAGATCAGCCATTCCTGCAAAAACGGGCAATTTGTGTATGGGCAGGCATATAATTCAACACATGTGAACAATAGAGTTTACAATAATAAATGAATGAAGACTGCGTCTTTACTTGGGTTTAAATGGAGCAGTTACATCAAGGAAAACCTTCTGGAAACCAACATCAAATTGTCTCGGAAATTAGGAACAAATAACTTTTTTTCCAGGAAACTATCAAGAAATGATCAGGACATTATTGGGAGAGGGCAGACCCTATATCCAGAGCTGTAGACCATGGATGCATTAGAATAGTATTTATTATACATCGACACTAAAATCCAGTGGTCACTAAGGCCTTTATTCTGAAGGCTCTGACCGGAAGTCCCGGTTGTTCGTTGGTTCAGCTTTGACACCGGCAGCAGCGCAACTGTTGCTCAGCGGAGGGCGAACATATTGCACAACTGCAGTAGCTTTCCTGCGGTCACAGTAGAAAATGGTGTCGAGTCCAACGAGTTCAACTGAGTGTCTACGCGAGTGGGAGGATTTGGAGAAGAACTACCAACAAATTCAGGCAAGTCAAACAGCTGGTTTCAGCCGTGCCCGGGTGAGCCAACAGTCAGGAGTGGGTGCGGGGGGTGCGGCGCACGGGCGGCGGCGGGATCCGCCCTCCGCAGCCGGAGGTCCCAGCAGCCCGCCGTGACCGCCAGCAGACAAACACACCTCAAGGAGCTGAGGAGGAGATGACAGCGTGGACGACTGACTCTCCACGGCTGTCGTGCTGCCCCGGCACGACGCTGTTTCTGGGGAAGCACCGGGACGGGGTCGTGGGAACACGCCTGAAAGGAATCGTACCGGGGAATTTCTCGTGTTGACACCCGTTAGCCACGATCTTGTTTATTTAGATTACTCTGTCACGAGTAAAGGTCCTGCATTGAAAATGTTCAGTAACAGTATGTAAGCATAATCAGGAAAATGTAACGTTACTTAAAGTGTTAAAAGTCAAAGTACTCAATGCAGAAAACCGGCCCCTGTGACTGTAGGTTGTTATTACTCATGCTGCATCAACTACAAAAGCTGGATTTTACTGTTGCAGCCGCTCGAGGTGGAGCTATTTTGTAATTATTATTTTCATTATGGATCGATCTGATGATTACTTTCACAATTGATTGCCGTTGATTTGTAAAACTTCTGAGAAAAGAAACTTCTGTCGGGTTTAGGAAGCACTGGAGAGTAGCTGAAGAAGTATTCACATCCTAAACTAGCATTAATGTACAAAATACTCTGTTACAAGTACAGTACCTTTTTTTACCAGCAAAACCTAAGAGTATCAAAAGTAAAAACTAATTAGTTCTACTCAAGAACAGTTATGAGGTATTTTTACTTTACTTCCCATTTTAAGGAACTTGATACTTCAACTGTAGGGACATTTACTTTTTACTCCACTACATTTATCTAACAGCTGTAGTTACTGGTCACTTTTCAGGTCAAGAGTTTACATAAAAAATACTGGCTAAGTTTATAAAATACAATAATAGAGAATATTAAACAAGTGGTTCCCAGTCTTCTTTTTCTTTTGACCCCTCACAAAAGCAACCGTATCTAAGAGGGGCTCCTCTCACCTTTAAGATGTCTTGGAGTTGTTAGCAGTTCCACCAAAGAGACATTTGTTACCCTTTAATCTTCCTCATGTGTAAGTCGCTTTGGATGAAAGCATCTGCTAAATGACTAAATGTAAATGTAAACGTCTCAGATTGTTTCATGTAAATAACGGTTTGAGCATCACAGAGGTGCTCAAATTAGCCAATATTTCACAAAAAGCAAAGATTAGTGCAAAGTTCAAAATACGTATACAAGTTTGTGTAGCAGAGCTTTGTTTTTTTTTCCTTCTTTTCTTCCATTAATCATCTCACCACGCACCCAGGTTTAAATTGGGAACCTTTAGCGGGCCTAACCCCTAGGTCGGGAACCACTGAATTAAACTATCTTAAGAGTATATAAAGTAGTTAAAACTAACTCCACCTCAACCAGCTACAACAATGCAATGCTTCTTATGCATCAGTATAAACAATCTAAGGATGTAAGATATGTTGATTCACTACAGGGGCCATTTTTCAGCTGAGTACTTCATTATTGCTGCTAATGCTTTTGTACTTTGTTTGGATTTTGAATGTCGGACCTTCTCTTGTAACAGCGTATTTTTACATTGTTGTATTTGTTTTTAGGATCTGAATACTTCTTTCACCACTGATTGTTTTTAGATTAATATTACTGATGCAATACTGTGTAATTCATACTCTAACGTTGTGCCTGGTCGAAGTTGACCTAATTTAAATTCATTTATATACTGTAGTGTTATATATGCATCATATTTTAGAAGCCGATGGTACTGTTTGGCCTCTAAAATCTTAATCTTCAAAGTAACTAGTATAGCTGTCAAATGTATGAATTGAAAAAACTATTTTCTCTGAAATGTAGTAGGGAAGAATCTGATCCAACTTTTTCCTCTCCTGATACCTCAACTTGTACTTGTACTTAAACTTTGTGCAAAAGCATAGTACTTGAGTAAATGTAGCTATATAGTTGCATTCCACCATTGTTGCTGGGGCACAAATGTAGTGGTCGCACCATTGAATTATGAATAGAGAGCGCTTTATTTAATGCACCGGAGGACTCTAAACTCAAAGCATCACTTAGTGTGGATGTCAAAACGTGATCACAATTACAACACAGCTAATTTTGCACAACTCTGACCTCGACAAGGGAAGGCATCTCTCGTCCATGACCTCTCTATTACCATTGAGAACTCTGGGGTGTACGAGGTGGCTGTCCTTCGCTGCCAACATCGCATGCGACAACCCGCTCGTGCAGATTCACTTTCCACAACATCAGGAGGACGCGTCCCATCCTCACCCAGGTGGCGGCGAGGGTTCTGGTCAAGGCTCTTGTCATCCTATACTACAGCAACTGTGCCTGCATGTGCCACCCGACCCCTGCGGCTCGTCCAGAATGCTCAGCCGGTTCGCTCGCTCCACGGGCTACATCCAGGACAGGGTCAGACCATACACCCCAGCCCGTCTACTACACTCTGCTACTGCCAATCGGCTTGCTACTTACGCCCTCACCGCAAGATGGGCCCAGCTTCGTCTCAACAAAATCACTGTTTGGCACCTTGGCCCATAAACATATCTTTTCTTTAACGTATTGTTTCTTGAAGCAGTTCAGCGTACTTGCTGAAGTTGATGTACTTGCATGATTTTTGCAGCACAACTTTATTTTTTTTCATCTCCAGGACACCCATCGTCTATACAAACAGAAACTTGAGGAAGTGGCCAAACTGCAAGACAGCTGCTCCGGTGCAATAGCACGTCAGAGGAAGAAACTGAAAGAGCTCACTGCGTCGCTCAAAGAGTAAGTATTGATCAGCGTGTTAGGATTAAGATAGTTTTAGGTTGGACCCAAAATACAAGGCTGGACACGACGTAGGCGGTAGGAGAACGAATAAGATTTGTTGTAGTTCCCAGGGAGGTTGAGAGCTGGGACGGCTGGAAGCAGGACAGACAGGTAAGTGGAGGTAGAGAGTCCACACAAACTGGGGATGAAGGGTGCCGGTTGACAGGCTGAAGTTCCAGGAGGAGTTTGCAGGCAAGAGGTGATAGGCGAATCCACGGAGCGAGACAGGCAGGTGGACGAGGCAGACGGGAGGATTTCACGGAGGAGACCGGAAGGTTGGGTGGTGATGAGCCGAGATGAGCTGCAGGTGTGCAGGTAGGCGCAGGTGAGTGATTGCAGGTGTGGAGGAGAGAGAGACTGGTCCGCTCCGTGGATGGCTCCAGACGAACAACAACAAACAAGACAGACAAGAAACAAAAGGCAGGGCAAAACACTGGGAAACATGAGGGAGTTAGGGAAAGTATTCCCAAACCCTGACACAGGGATTTCATTGAGAATATGCTGGCAGTATTTGGGCAAGAGCAGGTCAGTAGAGTACATACCTGATTACTTTAATGCCCTTCTTCTAGTAAAAGCTACTAAACCTCTTCGGCTCATTCATCATACAGCTTCCCATATCTTGGCTAGGACCTGACCCTCAGTCATACTACTCTGATTCTCAAACATCCCCACTGGGTAGCTGTTCATTACAGGTTCTGGACAGGTGTTTGTGCATCTAAAGCATGTAACAGCCTGCCTGCTGATTGGAGGTTTGCACCTATTTTTCTTTAGATTAGCTTTCATTTTCTTCTCTGCAAAGCACTTTAAATTGCTTTTGCATGAGATTGTGCTCTACACACTAACACAAACTTGAACATAATGGTGATAAGTATGAGAAGTCCTTTTGAGGTGTCCTTTTTTGCTCAACGGGGAGTCGTAGGATTGAAACAGCAACAAAGTCATTATCAAGCCCAAGCCAAAATGTAACAACAAATCTTGTAAGTGATTATGTATGCAAGTCTGTGCTGTGTTATAAACATGTCATAATGGTTTTTTTTTTTCCATCTTTAGATGCAAAGTAAACCAACCAACACCCAAATTAGGTCCAGAGGAAGTGAACGCCATCGCTGAAATCACGGACTCCATGAAAGACAGAGCAAATGCTTTCTCTGAGATGGAGGCTTTTCTGCCAAAGAAGAACGGGTTTGTTTCTAGGCTTATAATTTTAGTGTGTATTTGGATGACAAAGGGGAGTTTCATAATAAAACGTCAGCACTTTTTTTTCCATAGTGCAGCAAACATGGAACATGTCAAACTGTTCAAAGCAGTTATACTGGCACAGTAAATGTGTTATAACAGCGTGTTGTCGTGTAACCGATCAGATACGATTTAAAAACGACCAAATTATTAAAATGAGCTGTTTGCAGTGTGAGTAACTGACACCTCTTCCTGTTTAGGTTGTACCTCACTCTTGTTTTAGGAAACGTCAATGTAACACTCCTCAACAAACAGTCAAAGTAAGTCACATTGACGTTCGTTTTCTTACAACCCAAAAGTGTCTGTCAAAGTAAAGTCACGTCAACAGCACATTAACAGAGTTTCTGTTTGCCTCGCCGAACAGATTTGCCTACAAAGATGAATATGAGAAATTTAAACTGGTCCTCACGGTCATCCTCTTTGTGTTCTCCTTCACGTGCCGCTTTGTGTTCAGCTACAGGTAAGATTTCCCAACACCTTATTTGTGTTTGCAGTACTTTAAAGCACCCAATTTAGCACAATTTAATACGCAACTGGTGCTCTATTGAATACTTACAGCAGCCCAACCGTGCGCATGTTTGTCGTGATGAAGGAACATGTCACTCAGAACTAAGGGGACGTCCTAACAAAATTATTAATTCACGGCCTAATTCACTTCAGTTATTAAGTAACCAAGATAACACCTGGAACATAGAGTACATGCTCGACTGATACTGGATTTTTGAGGCCGATATCAAAATTCCAATCACACTATACTGACTAATGTTTAGCACATTACACAAACAAAACAAGAAAAGTTTGTTAACTAACCCTTTAAATTTGGTTATTTGGTTATGATGACTACGACATGTGGCCGATCAGATGTACAGCTGCACAGCCAGTGTAGACTGACGATGTGGATGAATGAATGAGTTTGTTGGATTATTTCCGTTGTATGTGTGAATTTGGTTGTGCTTAACATCTTCATGTGCCTTTCTTGTTTTTGTTTCAGAGCCCTAGATGCCCTGTTCAACTTCCTGTCTGTGTGGTACTACTGCACACTCACCATTCGGGAGAGTATCCTCATCAGCAACGGCTCAAGGTCTGCGATAAATTTACCGTCTCCGCTATTTTTTATTATGTTGATAATAGATATACTGGTGACATAAAGGCTTCATCACGGCATTGTAATGTCGGGAGGTACATTGAACCCTGAGGCAAATCCATTTAAAAGACACTTTGTTGAAATCGTCTAATGTAATTAAGCGACTGAGTAGATTTGTGAATATAATTCCGCTCATATTTTTGTGACACACTGCGTATGAACATTACTGGAATGTTCTGGGATGTTTACACGGACCTCGCTTGTATCTACACCTAGCATAACATCATAACCTTGAGTGTTGGTATCCTGTCTAGCAGTACTACATACAGTCCTGTATCCTTCAGTGTCAGTCCTCCATGTTGTTTCAGGATCAAAGGTTGGTGGGTTTTCCATCACTATGTGTCAACCTTCCTGTCTGGGGTCATGCTTACTTGGTGAGTGACGTTCTTACACTTTCATAACTGTCCATAATATTAGAATAATGTATTGACTGGTTGCTGTTGAAACCTTACCGTCAAAATGCGTTCACTCTTGTCCACTCGAATGTCATAAAAGTTTGGATCATGCCTTTGTTCGCAGGCCTGAAGGCGCTCTCTACCAGATGTTTAGGAACCAGTTCCTAACATACTGCCTATACCAAAGTAAGAGATTCAAGCTGTGTTCAGATTCCACACAACATGCATACATTATGTACTAATCAGCATAGTATACTGTTTAGGTCAGTTGTTCCTATTGTTTTTGGCTTAAAATGACGCAAAGCCTACTTGTGACACCCCCTCCTCACAGGATATGGCGATAGTGTGGACATGAATTGCGACTGAACAAAAGGTTTTTTTCCCGTGCTGAAGTCCTGCTTCGTGTCGGTTTTATAAAGCTCTAACTATAATCGTGTGCTCCAGACCTCATCACTCAAGATCCAGCGATTTGTCCGTCACATATTGTTTCATTATAAGGATTTTTTGAGGCCTGAAAAGGTAAAAGTATGCAGTATTTTACAAGGACAAAAAGCAAACTCTCGAAAAAGAAAAGCATCATTTTGTGGAACAGGTATATTTTTCTTTCTTATCCCTTGATTATTTTTGTTGGTAATCTTTTCCCCCCTCTTTGTAAAAACTGTATTTATCCCTATGCTCTGTAAACATGCTTCATCTGACTCTGGATGAACACTACTATGGGGGGGAAAAGAGGTTGGGAACCACTAGTTTAGGCTGTTGGTATATAAACATTATTGTACTTTACTACAGTGTTTTGTACTAACAGGAAATGATGCATGCACAAGGCACCAAAAGACAAGAAAGCTACTGCCAGGTTCATATATATTGAAACTAACTATTCTTTGAAGATACCTTATTTACTTATAAATCTGGCTCAAATCAGTGTGTGTAGTATCATGTGTAACTTCCTCAACAGGAATAAGTCTGTTTCTCTGAGGCAGATAACACACGACACACTGTATGACTGATATCTTGGCCAACAATTCACTTTTTTTGTTGTTGTTGTTCTCTTTTCTGCTTGCAAAGTAGGCTTTGTCCAGTTTCTCCAGTACTACTACCAGAGTGGATGCTTGTACAGACTCAGAACGCTGGGAGAAAGACATAACATGGACCTTACAGTCGGTGAGTGCAGTCTAAACCGCTGTCAGTCACCAGCTTGTCCGTTTGTATTTATAATTGAATGACTGAAATAATACAAGGATAAGGGGCACAAATGGTCTACACATAACAGGATTACAAAGGAATCAAAGAGGCCAAACAATAAATAGGCCAGGCTGATATTATTGTCTGACTTTAGATTATCACAGACAAAAAGACAGAATGTTTCTGCCAATAAGTCACGAAAAGCTGAATTACAGAAATGCCAAAGATATGTTTGAGGCATTTGAAATAGTGTGTTCATTACATAGTTTGTCCACTAGAGAACATTGTTTAATTTGAGCTACTCCATCAGCATGGCTCTTGGCTTAGCAATGTCAGTCTGTCGCTGCACCACTTTGGTCCCAACTGAAATATCTCAACAACCACTGAATGGATTGCCATGCAGTTTGGTACAGACATTCATTGTCCCCAGAGGATGAACCCATAATGACTTTGGTGTTCCCCTGCCTTTTCAGCTAGTGCCATCCTCAGCTTAAAGTTTGTCCACTACTTCGGTTTATACCCGAAAGATTCATGGCATTCCCATCAGCTTCAGCTACTCTTTCTGTTCAGTGCTAAGTAGCCAATGTTAGCATGTTAACTAAACTAAACTAATATGGTTCAACATGGTTAAAATGATTTTTAAATTCTCAGGCCTCAATATCTACTTTACATATGAGCCATGTTCCCTTCTTGTCTCAAGTCGACTGTACATCTCATTATCTGTCACGTCTACGTAATCCTCTTGTAAAGACAAGACAACAAGGACTAAAATATGAATAACATGAGAGATGGTTTTAAATTGTCATTACTGTACTTTAAGATCCTGTTGACTTTTTTTCTTTTTGCTGCCTTTTGTGTTCAAACGTTGTCTTCCTGACAGTAGAATACGCAGCATTTTCCACTAAAATGTAAATATTTTACTAGTCGGGATCGAGTCCTTTTCTTGTTCAGACTGTTAGTCATTCGCCACCCGGCACCAACTTTATGAGAAGGTGCACTGTAGCGATGCAGGAGGAATATCCTCTAATGATAATGACAGATTCACTTCTCTCCTCTCCTGGTGTTCAGAGGGTTTCCAGTCCTGGATGTGGAGAGGCTTGACCTTCCTCCTTCCTTTCTTGTTCTTTGGTCATGTGAGTAGCCTCTCACTTATTAGTGTTCACTACTTACTTACATCTATGGCTCATTCATTTAGGTTTTTATAAGGAAAAACAAAAGGAAATTTATCTTTGCCTATTTTGAAGATATATATATATATATATACACTGTTCCTCCTCTTGCAGTTCTGGCAGCTGTACAACGGCATAACACTCTTCAGGATGTTTCAGCTCCCGGAGTGTAAAGAGTGGCAGGTTTGTACACCAGAGAGCTTCAATGTTTCCTTAAAAATGTTTTATCTT
This sequence comes from Coreoperca whiteheadi, assembly GCA_011952105.1. Lineage (NCBI taxonomy): Eukaryota > Metazoa > Chordata > Actinopteri > Centrarchiformes > Sinipercidae > Coreoperca > Coreoperca whiteheadi. The sequence goes on along the minus strand of CM022491.1, from coordinate 1,371,692 downwards.
GTACAATTATTTTGACAGATATTGCGATTGCAATCTGAGTCACAATTTTAGTGGGACGGGTAATTCATGCATTTCACTGAAAAAAAATTATAAAAATGATTGTGCGATTTTTGCCCCGGTCTGTACCAAACAAGCATGTTCCCTTACCTCTGGAGAATATGATTTGTAGGCCTATCGGCAGCACCACAGTGGTTCATTTATAAATGGTATGTTGTGACACGTTTTCACTTTTTATCAAAACATTTCAGCTCCGGCGATTTGGATATTGCACTTGGCTGTTTTGTGATTTCGATAATATTTCGATTAATTGTTCAGCCCTAACTTTTTTTTAAATGCCTAGACTATGATGTGTTTATTTTCCCCCTCCTATTTGTTAATTTGCATTTAGTCATTATATCCACCATTTAATTTGACGGCTCATTTTATGTTCTTGTGTAATCTTATGCTCAAGCTTTCCACGTGATACCCAAAGTTCAGCAGTTTTTAATGTTCATGCGACGATATTTGATCCAGCTGATTGACACAATTTGCCAGAGATGTCGAGCCACTTCTTGGATGAGTCATAGCTCAGTCCACTCGAAACACACAGACATCATACAGACTCTGCAGCAATCAGCTGAACTCGTTCCTGACAGTGGTGGAAGGATGTCTGATGTCCACTGAGGATAAACGTCCATACATTTAAGCAGTAATTTAGAAATCATAATAAATGGCCTTATAACTTCAGATCTTCAGTCTGCACAGGGCAAACGCAGGCTATACTGCTAGTAGCCAAAGCAGCATGTCTTTCCATGACTCAGACTTGTGAAAATATAGAAATAAAAATCCAAATCTTTTTTAATAAAAACTTCAAAACAATGTTTTTTTTCACCTGGACCTTCTCCCTTTGCATGCACAACCTCCTTTTACAGTCACACAGCATTTATTTAGACTCCGTTGAGGCTTTTTGTTTTGCTGCTGGCAGCTGCATTATTGCAGTATACATTTTATTTTGCATATTTTTTGACAGCTAAACCTATGAGGTCATAAAGCTATGAGGTGTATGCATGGTAGTAGAAGAGTCTAAGGATGGAGAGTGTCGTATACTGTACAGATTGTAAAGCCCCTTGAGGCAAATTCTGTGATTTGTGATATTGGGCTATATAAATAATATTGACTTGAGTAAAAAAGATCTGAGCAGCTTCTGGTATAAATCCAAGCACAGATATGAATACAGATACTATGAGTATGAGTCTCTGACCGAGCTCTTTCGTTTAATTTATTTTTCCTTGTGGTGTAGGTTGTGATGTGCGGCTGCTCTTACATGGTGCTCTTCATGGGAAACTTCTTCACCACGCTGGGAGTGGTTTACCAGAAACACAAGAACAACCAGGACAAGTCCAAGAGCTTATAGGACTGGAATAATGAACAGGGCAGAATCACCAAAAATCCTCCTGTTTACTGAACGGAGAACGTGCAACGTTACCGTAGCTCTAATATTCTCTTTAGAGCCCTTTATCGATGTTATGATTGTTGTGCTTGTGGCTCATTTACCTGTACCGCTACTCTTATCAATGTCCTTTTGATTTAAGTCCTTTTTATTTTTGTGTAAATTATGGACAAAGCAACATGCTGTTCGGGTATTGTCACATTGACCTGCCAAAAAAAAAAAACAATCACGTACGCTGCAGGTCTCGCCAAGTAACACTGGAAGGTTGTTTCTGTAGGATTTTCTGTCTTGGTCAGAATTTTACAACTCTGATAAGGAACTGTTACTGAATAAAGAAATAACCGTGTTATTGTCGTCATATTTATTTAGGGAAATCAATGGTTTGTTACTCAGCAGCTGGTATGTATTTTAGAGAAAGTGCTTAATAAAACACTCCTCCAAACACTTACTTTTGTTTTTGTTTTCACTGTTACAGCAGGTAGTGGTAGAAACTATTCCACATTGGTGAATATATTTTATCGCTCTGCTGTGGCCACTCTGTTACTATAACGTGAACATTCAGTGTACATATAATGTGTCTTTTGGTATAACCTCATCCTAACCTACTGTTGTGGAGTGTTTCTGACATCTTTTTTTTCCCTTTTCTTTATGTGTGAAGCACAAATTTAAAGGATAGCCTCACAATTTTTCAAGCCTGTCTTAAAACAATAGTCAGGTGTTGTATGAATATTGAAACAGGTTTTGTTTGCTGTAATCATTCCTCTTGTCCATACTGGCTGCCAAGAGGTCTCGTCCTAACGCGCTTCCAATATAAGTGACGGTGGTCGAAAATCTGCAGTACTTGTTCTGTGCACGAATGTATTCAAGAGTCTTGTCTGAAGCATTTAGCGCATTACTGCATTACATCACAATGACCACAAGGTGGAAGCATTGAATTGTAATAGGTGAGCCGTGAACATGATCCAGGTCCTACTAGTAGTGTAGATTTTATCCATCCAATCTTTTATTATTGTCTTTATTTTTGGACAAACATCATCACACTTTTCTTTATTTAAAGTCTTGGTTGTTGTTGTTTTTACAGGGATTCTGTATTTATCACATCTCTTGAGAGTGGTTACAGTCTGCCATCTGGTGCTGCAGGACTCTGAGGGATGAGGAGGCGCTGAACTGTACTGCTTATTGTGCCTTATTGTTCACATGCCATCGATGTCAATCATCAGTTTCAGTGCTTGAAGTTACTAATCAGCGAATGGTTCAGAATCATTGTTGTAGTTTGAACAAGGCAATTATCAAACCTCAGTGGGAAGGCTGGACTCAGGACTCAAGGGCCACATCTAGAGTCAGGACGGGGAGACCCCCTTTTTTAATGTTAATCTGGCCTCTTTTAAAAAAAAAAAAATTACTGCTAATCAACTATAGCAGATGGAATTAAGAAAAAGAGGTTAGCCTACTTGTTTTGATTATCTAGTTTCACTCTCAGTTTAGGCAACTTTCTATAAAAATAAAAGAGGAAACTAAACTGGAAGCATACAAACATCTGTGAGTTCTTTGGAGGTGTTGGGTAACAACTATCTGCACTGAAAAATGAAAAAACAAGAACAACACCTACAAACTGAAATCTTATTACCAATACTTTTTTATTCTACATGGATGTTATGACCAAAAATTATATTTCTCTGGTAAAGGTGCAGGTGTGGCCACATCGGTATATATAGACGAGCTGTGATGACACATCACACACTATCTGGGAAAAGGGTAATTGATAATACAATTCATGTGCAATACAATACAAATACAATACATATTTCGTCATTAACATGAACACGACCACAGTAGACTATTTTGAGTCAGTCCCACATACACTGTCCTGCTGCTGTAAATACTCACTAGAGCATCAAATGTGTATCCGCTGCTGAAAATAGTCCCCAGTAAATTCTCTGTTTCTTCCAGTTTGAGTGGTGTTTGCAAAAAGAACTGGTGCCCAGAGGGGCACGCAACAAAGTTTCCCAGCTGGAATAGAATCGGGCACATTGCAGTTATCTGGTATGCACCTTAACCATTCTGCTACCAGGGCGTGTGTGACGTGTCATCGTCCGTGGATGAAACGCTGTCATGTGCATGCAGAATAAAAGAAGAATTGGAAACATTTTCTAATGTCAATTTGTGCATAAAATTATTATTCTGACAAAGAGCTTTATGACCATAAATCCAGAATATAATGTACATAATTGTAACTGGTACTGGTACTTTTAATGAAACAGCAGGGAAATATAAATTGAAGCGGCTGTTTAGTTTCGATGTGTTAGTTTGTCTCAATCACCTGGAAAACAGGGTGCTATATTTAAATATAATGTGGTGTCTTGCAAGCACATGCGGACATACTGTATGTATGTGCATGAAACAATGATTAAAAACTTAATGAACAACATTATCAATAATCATTATCGTCAGCATTAAAATGGTAACTTACACCATTGGATCTTATAAGAAAAGAAGGCTGAATAAAGCTGCATTTTTTAGGCTTTATGATTTAAACATTATCTACAGTAGTGCCACAGTGCCAGAACACAAAGACATAAAGGATGGAAAGAAATTTGCACATAACATCAGAGGGAATAATACCTGAGAAATTTAAAATGGAAACCAGCCTCACTTCCAATTTATTACAGTAGAACTTCCCCCACTCCAGCGAAAAGTCTTAGTGAGTGCTGGAGGGCCAGCGAGAGTGAGGCTGGGCTGAACAAACGGGGCGAGGAGCAAAGTGAATGGGGTGGTAGAAGGAGAGGAGGAGGGCTGGGTATTCTCCCAGCCTGCACCTCTTTCATCTTTCTCATTAAAGCCGGAGCAGAGGGGGCCGTTAAGAATGAGCCCAAGGACATGGGGGGACTGAGCCTGGGCCTCGCATCGGGAGGTGGGGAAGGAGGGAGGGAACAGCCAGAGCAAGCAGACGGGCCGTCATGTCAAACCTTCACCTTAAACTTAACCCACCTTCCTCTGGGACCCAGATAAAGACCTCTTATCTGTGCTCACCTTATCTCCCTGCCTGGGAAGACTCTAGCAGCAGCAGCAGCGAGGGCAAGGGGGTTGTCTCTGGTTGAGTAGGTCCAAAATACACAAGCTTTCTCTCAAAGAACGTATATTATGAAAGAGGAGGGCAGCGCTGAAGAGCTTCCATCTGGGACAGACTGATTAAATGAGAGGCGAGGAGAGGAAGCAGCTCCCGATAGAAGAGGTGATTGTGAGGAATGAGGCAGATCCAAAAGTGGCCACGGGGATCTTTCAATGGAAAGTGGACAGTGATATTGAAATTTTGGGATTTTGTTGGTGATAGTCTGCATTTTCTGTTGGTTTTTTATTGTTGTAACGTTTAGGTTTATGGTCCAGGGACTTTTTATACATTTCCTATTGGGTTTTAGTAATTTTCTCAAGAAATCTAAAATTGTATAGGTTGAATATGGTTTTTGCTACAACATGTTGACACCAGTAGTTTGAAACCACTTGTAGCTTCTCACTTGATACATAAACAAAGTGTAAAAAGAATAGTTTGACATTTTTGGGAAATTCTTGTTTGGTCTCTTGCCGTGAATTTCCGTGAATTAGAAGAGGATATCGATACATGTAAAAACAAAATGTTTTGGTTTTAACCCTAACACTCCAGGAAGTCACTGCTTCTAGTCAAGAAAAAGACCCTGACACATTCATCATATCAACTTAAAAGGTAAGAATATGTCAATGTTGTGTTTACAGTTTGGTTCCGCTGCCCCCAAGTGGCCATAAAATGCAGCTGTAAGGTTAAATAAAATGGAAAATGATCTGTTAACATGGTTAAATTCAGTTTGTATGTATGGATATCATACCATATTTGGTTTTTAATTGTCAGCTAACATACTGAAAATAATAATTGTTTTGGTATGTTTTTGTAGCAACAATATCACACAATTTCTGACGTTGGCTACCTGCTCCAAGTACGTGCCCTATACAAGCTTTAAAAATAAAGGCACATGTACTAACAGAGAACACATCAGTGACCTGTCATCCTGCAACACGGAGATACTTTTTGCACTGGACAACACCGTTCATTCTAGTGACAGACATAAGGAAATCATGCTGAGTTCAAAAGAGTCACTGAGTTTATTCTTCACCAAGAAGCAGTTTGACATTTTAGCATTGGTCCATACTGCAGCTATTTAATTTTGGTGTGTACTTGACTTTGAATGACTGCGTCCTCATCTGCCCAAATGATACAAACTTAAGGAGTTCAACCTTAGAGGTTTGGATGAATCCAAGCAGGTGTGAACATGTCCTACCACGATGTAACTGAAACAATCTGTCTTCGAATCTAGCCCATTAACCTTGGCACATGTGCTGCCGTCTCTCTGTAGAGGAGAGTGGGAGTCGCAATCCAGAACAGCGAAAGCACACAATATTTATATCCAATCAGTGGAGAGGAAGTGAAATACATGCATATAATTTAAATAAACGATTCAACTAAATAAGGGTCAGATAACACACCTCCACGCCCTTGCAGCTATGAGATTCAGATCTTTCCCCTCCTCATTAGTAAATTAAGTCCTACGACAGCAAATCCTTCACCTCTTGAAATATGAACTGAGTGCCAAATGAAATATGCATATTTAATAAGAGGGGAACATGATTACATCCACTTGTTCAATGAAGGCATGAGGCATGAGGAAATCTGAGAGAGTGAGATCTTCATGGCCTGCAGAGTGTGAAAGAAAAAAGAGAACTCATCTTTATTTTAACACGGCTCTTTGGGAGTAACCATATAAGACTTCCCCCACTCTGTAGAGCTGATTACACACATTCTGGCTTTCTAGGGGTTTGGACTGCGGGTTCCTATAGCAACCAGAAAAAGCAGACAGTAAGGAGCAGACTTGTTTGCCATGCGCCTTCAACATTTTTACCTCTTGAACCATCAAACAGCATTTTGGAACAGGCTATGTGCTGCCAAGTGTCTTCTTCTGCTCAAAGAATTTCTTTGTCCGATTGGAGTCAGACCATCAAACCCAACCAGCGCAGTGCTGTTGAAAATAAAACTACTTTTACAGTGTATCATATCCAATACAACGTAGAGATATAATCCTGCTTTTATGAATATATTTATATTTATACGTTAAATGGAAAATATTAATTAGGGTGACATGTAACAACACATATACTGTGACACACATTCATTTCAAAACACATCCAAAGTTTAACAAGAGTGAACAGTCTAAAGTCAGCTAGCCGCTCTGTGAGGCTGTACTTAGATGCAGTAGTGCTTTGAGCTAAATGCTGACATCAGCGTGCTAACATGCTCACAGTGAAAATGCCAAAGTTCTGATGTTTCGCAGGCATAATGTTGACCATTTAGTTTAGTGTGTTTGCATGCTAACATATCATTGGTGTCCTTAGTTTTTTTCAGGTCTTTGGTTATAAAAGTTATAAAAAGTATTAGACAAAATAAATGTTTGACCTGATGATGGTACTAGATGAAGAATTAGAAGATCACCAAAGTCAGTAGGATTTCATCCTCTGGGGACCATGAATGTCTCAAATTTCAAGGCAATCTATCCAATAGTTGAGACTTTTTAATCTGGACCAAAGTGGTGGACTGGCATTGCCATCCACGGAGCCACACCTCTAGCATGGCTAAAAGTGCATGCACACAGTTTATGTAATACTACTACTACTGCTACTATTAGTAATAATAATAATAATAACTTTATGTGTATTGCACTTTCTAGAATAGAGGTTACAACTTCATAAAAATGAAATGTAAGACTTCCATAAACCATAAAGCTAGTCAAAACTAACTTTAAAAGGTTGGTTCACCCAAACCAGCAAAAAACTAAACATATTTTCTCACTTTCCCTTAGTGGCATCCATCGTTTGTTTTTATTTGTTCAGCAATTGAGATACTTGTCCCTGATATTTCTTCCTCCACAAAAATGAAGTGGAATTAAGGAATCAAATTTAAATATTCAGAAATACCATATATTTCCAGAAACAGTGTCTCTGTCACTCTGCATAATTCACAGAAGTCACTTTGTTAGAAGTCAGAAGTTTTTACTTCGAACTTCTGTTCTTAAAACCAGAAAATAGTCCCTTTGCTCACAGTGTGGACGATGCAGAGTCACAGACTCTGCGACGTATGTGAGTCTCAAGCACATCCCAGAGTTCAGGGACCCTGAAAACAAATACCTGAGGCCTGCAGGGCGATACAGGCCCTGCAGCCAGCAAGAAGGGGCTGTACTGATGCCACGCACCTCCACACAACCTTATCTGCATCACTGCAGGACAAGAACGCTGTGATTTTGGAGATAGTTTTTAGCTGAAGAAAGCAAGACAGTTCTCTAGAACTTCTTCATAAAGTTGAAGTTTGAATCAAAGATCTCATGCAATTTACTGCCAACAGGCTTGAAGGAGCGATCTGTGATCTGTGAGTCTAAACCTGAGGACCAGATCACCTGCAAAGTTGCTGTCACTCCCAATGACGTGTATTTTAAACCATAGACCAACAGCTAATCTAATTTATTAATATATTCTGATGCTGGTTAAGGTGTGTTTACATTATTAGGATCATTAATGTTCCTAAACACCGGAGGAAAATTTGCCAATATTTTCAATTATGATCAACCGAGAAACACAAAAATGCCTACTTTTAATCATTAAGTAAAACTGCATTTCATACCTGCAGTTTAAATGTACAAAATATTGACTGGCCCGTTCACATAAACTGCTGGAGAGCTCAGCGGGTTTAATGGACTGGACGGAGTGGTGAAGGCACATTAGCAATACTTTTAAATGTCACTGAGTTGTAGGAAGTTTATAGACATTCAAAGACATTGATCAATGATTGATTAGAGACGTGTTGCACAACAGTTTATCCATCCACCCAGCACGCCTGTGCAGTGTCTCCAGCTATAGCACGGGTTGCCGGATATGGTTTGCTAAGAACATGTTTTGGTTTTGGTCTCTACAAGATACAATACGTTAATTACGTGTTGGTTGGCGTAGTTAAGACACAGCCAGGCTGGGAAAAGCCACCCCTGCTTCTAGGCTAAACAAGTGTTGACTCCAGCTCTCCAGCTCTTGGAAAGAAATCGAAGAAGTCTATTTTCCCAAATGTTGAACAATTCCTTTCAGAAAAACCAAGGAAGCTTTGTTGTACCTGGATGACAGTGCATGTTGGACATTATCCAGAGGGTTATGAGAGGGTTCTGTGCGCCTAAGGGTTTGCAAAATTGCCAAAACCCACTAAAGAACTTGCACATAAATCATCAAAATTGGAGATACAACATTTTTCACACAGCTGTGATAATATGAGCTCATTATGCACTTTGTATTTCCTCTTTGGTGTGACCACAAATTCTCCTTGGAGCTGTCAAAATCATATTAAATGTTCCAAATCATCATTCTAAAGTGGTCAAATTCATTTAAGTCAGCAAACAAAGACAAATCAATATTCCACAGCAAATATAGACAATTCAAAGCACACTGCAGTCCTATATATCCATATAAATATATGGAGTCCACATTTACACACACAATCATTCACAACTGCATCCTACATTCAGGTATATATAGTTCTTGACCCACATATAGGAAATATTTGGCCCTGAGGGGCCAAAGAATGAACAATGAAGTGGGTCAATAGGGCCACTCCCACACACATTGTGTGTTCTTGTAAGCCAGATGGCCAATTTGGTCTGAGCCAAAAAGAAAATTAATCACAACACATTTTGTCCCCTGTCTGATTGAATACAATCACCCTGCACCGTTCAGAATAAACACCCCTCAGCCTCCTGCAGTGCACAGTCAGCATGTCATATGCAGCACATTCACTGGACATGTATATACACCATGGTCCATAGTAAATCACAGGAGGAAACACTTTCATTGTCAGCGTAACACTACAGCTGTCATTTTGTGATGAAGTGCTGTAATTTACTTTTTTGTGTGTGTGTGTACGCCCTTTTCTTGCATATGGCTCATATAACTTTAGCCAGTGATTTCATTCATTTAAAAAAGTGGCTTTTGCCTGAATTTGCTTTTGTGACAATCATGGGTTTTCCATGCAGAGCACAGGAGGAGCACCCCCCCACGCCCCCCCCCCCCCCCCCCCCACCCACCCAACACAACAAAACAAAC
>CM022491.1:1293121-1362084 GCA_011952105.1 Coreoperca whiteheadi | reverse complement strand
GATAAAAAAAAAAAAACGCAAAAAGCAAGGGACGCCCCCCCCCCCCCCCCCCCCCCAAATAAAAAGAAATGTAAAAATTAACTTTTTGAATTAACACAATTTGCAAGTTTGGATACAACCCACAGATGGGTGATAAATGAAGGGACAAACCAACATGGAGTCTGTTGGTAAGGTTGACCCGCCATGAGCCTCCAGCTTCAGTGCTCCTTGGCATAGATTCTCCACGTCTATGAACACCATTCTTCCAAAGGATATGTACTCATTTGGCCTTTTGAGGATGGTGATGTCTCCCAGAGGTGTGCTGCAGTGTTTCTCTCATTGTATTCATTAATTTAACTGTACAATCATGTATTCTGTAAATTTAACTTCCCTCATTATGGTCCAAATGCCTGTTCAAAGACGTCTCCACGCTGCTAGGAAGATAATTGTGGTGGCAAGCTACTGAATCACTTCATTAAAACTGAATTCAATTAAATAATCTTTGCCTAAAGACAGGGAAATTTGAAGATATAAAGTTCAAATTGCAAATATAAAGACATAAAACTGTAGTCATAAAAATATTTTACGTGTAATGTAAACTCATTCTGAGGTCGTTAAACCCCCCAAATCCCAGAAACAATACAGAGCACATGGTCCTACAGGGTTACAGTGGGGCTGGAGCCTATCACGCATATCTAAATCTGTGATGAGGATGAACTGGTGGCTTTCCAATGCACTGAAGCTGAGAAGCGAAGAAGTTGGTCATATACTTTCTGTGGAAACAAATTTGAGCAGGTACTTCCAATGCTGAAGATTCAAAGAGAACAAGGCGCTGCAGGGCATGTGCACAGGCTGGAGGGCTGAAATACTCACATTGTTCACACATAAGCCCCCCACTGTGACGGGGTTTAAAATATCAAATCACTGCTTGTGTTGCCTTGTTGAAAAGCTTTTCTTTCCAACATCCAGTTTATTGCCTTTATTTCCAGCCTCCATTTGCCTCAGCTGCCATTGTTACTTTCACTGCAGCCATTGTTGGTGAGCGCAGGTCGCTGCTATTTCCAGTTTCCCCTCGTTACCATTTCCCTTTGAAATCATCATGTGCCCCCACACTGAGCTGAGGTGTAAACGAGCAAATGAAACAAAGCTGCAGCGAGTGTACACACATTTGTAATAAATAAATCCAAATGATGCTTCATGTTCTTTCTGCCATTACAGAGCAGATGTGGCGGAAACAGGGATTGTTCCCGCCGTACGCAATGAGGACAGAAAGAAAAGAGCGCACAAGAACATAAAAATGAAACGAAGCTGAAACTGAAACGTAACTTTATTTGGTACTTGAAAAAAATGAAAACAAACACACATACCTCTCAATAATACTCATTTTGAAGAATGTTGAAGGTTGGTGATAATGGGCAAGGTATCTCATATACTGATGACCTACAGCATCAAGTTAATGGCAATTACCACAAAAATGTACAAGGTTATATAATAATCATCTAGGTTTTTTTGCTGAATCATAGAATTTCCAGTAGCAAACGTTTCATGGCCTGGGGGTTGGTAACCACTGAGTTAAAGGGTTCATTTGTTGTTCATAGACAAAGCAGTTTTTCCTTTTCACACAGGTTCTGGGGTTGTCCAGGCGTAAGGGGTGAAGCTGTATCCCTTACATTTACATTTACACTTAGTGATTTACCAGACGCTTTTGTCCAAAGCAACTTACACAACCACACACCGAAGGCACAGCTTCGGGAGCGATATGGGGTTCAGTATCTTGCTCAAGGATACATTGACACATGGCTACGAAAGCCGAGATCGAACTGTCGACCGTTCCGATTGGTGGACGACCGCTCTGCCACCAGGCACGGCTTTTACAAACACTTGTTGCACTTTCGATCAATGAATCCCAATTACTTGCTAACAAAATCTAGAGATTGTTTTTTTTAGATAGGACTGCTGAGCATGCAAAATGTAATTTCTTTTGACAGCAAAGCATAGAATTAAAAAAATATGAAGAATGATAAAAAAATCAAATAATAAATAAATAAGTTAATATTTCCTAGGGTTTTGACGGAACTGCTCTTTCAGGTGGAAAAAAACTAACTAGATTCTTTTGGTGTGAGTTTCTGAGTTTTGGAGATATCGACCATAGAGATGTTTGCATTTTTTGATTGTGATGGGACTTTATGGCACTCGGCTTGGGGTGCTCAAAGCGCCAAAAAATACATTTGAAAAACTCAACAGCTATGTCGCTTTCCAGAAAGCATGACCCTCAAAATAATCCACAGATTTGCTGTGAGCAGTTTCATGTAGGAACTATTTTCTTTGTACCGATAGTTCCTACATGAAACTGCTCACAAAAAGGTCTGTGGGTTATCTTGAGAAACCGGGTCATGATGAGTGCCATATAGTTCCATTATATTAAAAAAATGCAGACATCTCTACGGCCCATATATACACAGCCCGGCAACTCACACCAAAGCAATCTAGATGGATAAACAGCACTACAGATAAGAGGAGAAATATGTACTTTTTGATTTTGGGGTGAACTGAAAACTTACAGAAAATAAACAATATTAAGGTATAAGGTTAGGCAACCATAGGGCTACTCCTGTGTCACGGCTGTCTGCGGTGCACAGGCGGGGTAACAAAATAGTGCAGCAGCACTAAACCAATAGTACAATAAACCAGCACAAAACAATGGGGTTTCAGATGTCAAGACAAACTACTTCTTTTAGCTAAGCCAATAAAAGGTTCAAGAGAATGTGTGTTTGCTTGCAGTAGGACCACTAATACGAAGAATAAACAGAATAACAGTGGGTCACTTTGTTGAAGTCTTACTAAGTAAAACACATCAAGCCCACTCTAATCTGTCAGCTGATCAATGAAGATAAAAACCTAAATACTTACAGTTTTGATCTGCACTTTGAGGGGAACCTTCTACTCTGAAATTGACCACTGGCTTTTAAAATGTTGCAACCATGAACACTGTGAATAGTTAACACATTTGGAAATACCGCACACTTGACTTTTTTATGTGATTGGATGATTGAATGGTTTAAGGTTAACCGTGTTAGCTTGACCCTGTAACATACCATCCAGCGCATTAACAAGAAACAGTATCTCGAATTAGTATGTGAAAAGTTAAAAGGTCTGTCTGTCATTTACATTTTGTAAATTCAAATTTTAAGCACAGGTTTTCAGCTCCTGTGAACACCCCAGAAAAGAGCGGTTAAGCTCTCATTTCTTGTCTGTGGAGCTGTACACAGCTGAAGGGGCTGCCGTCTTAATGTGGCAGAGGAGGGGGAGGTTAAAGCTGTCTTATCAGGGCTGCCGGAAGGCTCTTCAGTTCAATCCCTGTTTTTTTTCTGAATTGAATTTCACCAGGATTACTGAACACATGTAAACATTCAAGAGCCACATCTTTAAAGCTGCTCTGTTTATTCTTAGGGTGAAATGTTCAATAAGATTTGAACTATAACTGTCTGTATTGTGTATCAGAGGAGGAGTTGGCTGTGGGTGCGACGCTCCCTTCATATTTACAAAACTGACAGAACTCCTCTGGGTTTACATGGTTTTCTAATGTACTTTATTCAATTATTTGAATAACTGAAATAAGTGTTAAACCTGCATTAAGTGATATTTCTGATAAGAGTACTGAATGCCTGTAGTACTGAATCCACTGAAAATTAACATCCATCTATGTAGCCTATGCCTTTTTTAGCCTCTTTTAGCCTCTTTTGGCTCATTGTTTTTTTCTCTCCCCTGCCGTACACTGTACCGTGGAGTCTGGTCTGTAGCGCTATCTTGAGGTTACACCTTATGACCCCATTTCCACCTGGGTAGTAATTGGTATTAACATGCGATCCGTATCTATGTTATCTGGAAAATTGCATATTTCACAGGCCTTTGCATTTACTCTTGGTAATAATGAGCTTTATCTCAATTCTGCCTGCATTGTGATTGGATCTCAGTATGCAAATTATATGGGCAAGGCTTGTGGACACCAAGCTTTGCCTTGCCTTCTTTTCTGAAGTCTTGCTAACTAGACTAATGTCACTTATAGTATAAGAAGGTATTCAGAAGCAGTGGAGAAGCTTGCTAGCTCTAGTTACAACTTATGTGACCCTTGTCTTGTATGTCAAAGCGGTCCCTCAAGAGTCTTCCAAAGCAATGCAGTTATATGGTCTCTACTTATTTTTCCTTTATCTGTACACAAACAGAAATGTAAAAACGACAATTTGTGGTTTGAGAGGGAATTAAGTGATGGGAACAACCGTTCACCCATCTGCCGAATCATTCTTTGCAGCTTCTCCAGCTATCATTTGGGTTGCCAGACATGGTTTGTCAGCGCAGGTTTCAGGATTTGTCTCTCTACAGGCGCTATGGTACCAAATCTGATGACAAAACTTCGGCATATACAATCACTGCACCTGGCTGATGTTCACCAAGAAATAGTTCCAGCACGTGACTCCACCTAAAAACACAAATTGTCGTTTTTACATTTCTGTTTGTGCACAGATTAAACAAAAGAGGTACAACAAGTTAATTAGTGAGCTTTAGAGGGTTTGGTAGTTTATTTTTTATTTTTTTTGACCAGAACCAGGCTTCCTGTTTCCCTCTGCTTCCAGTCTTTATGCTAAGCTAGGCTAACCACATCCTGATTACAGCATAGACAAGAGAGTGGTATCAATCTTCTCATCTCACTCTTGGAAAGAAAGCAAATAAGCTTATTTCCCAAAATGTTGATCCAGTCCCTAATTGTGGAAAGTGATTAGTAAAAGAACACTCCACTTTTTTTGAAAATAGGCTCATTTTCTAAGTCCCCTAGTGTTAAATACTTTTACTGTTTTTGAATCCATTTAGCCGATCTTTGGGTCTGGCAGAAGCACTTGTAGCGTTGCTTAGCATACATCATTGAATCGGATTAGACCGTTAGCATCTCGTTCAAAAATGACCAAAGACACTTTCAATATTTTTCCTATTTAAAACGTGACTCTTCTGTAGTTACATCGTGTGCTAAGACCAACTGAAAATGAAAAGTTGCAATTTTCTACACCGATATGGCTAGGAACTATTCTCTCATTCCTGCGTAATAGTCAAGGAACTTTGCTGCCGTGCCGTGGGTGCAGCGGCGCAATGATATTACTTTAATGAAGGACTGAATATCTTATATGACTGATGGAATATAAGGCAAAATATCTTATCAGCCAAGGAAGATTTCCACATACCGTAGCACACTACACACAAAAGTGGCTACAGTCTCTCCATTATGTGAGCAAAAATAGATGGCCTGGATGTCTTGTTAATGCAATCAGAGAAGAATAAATGTGAAGTGTGCTGTCTGCTGGTGATTAAGAGCTGCGCAGACCAAATTTTGATTCACTACATTTGGGAACAATTGGCCACCTGGGTCCCTTGGAGTGCTTTAGCCAAACCCTGTATTGTGTCTGCATGGTGTCCTGGCCCTGCCCCTGCCGTCCCTCCCTCCCTCTGTGCCCTCAATGAGACACTGATGTGTCTGAGCTGAGGTGTGCCAGAGTGATTCATTAGTTCATTAAGGCGTCTTGTGGCCATGGCAACAATCTTTCCAAGGGGTCAATGGTAACTTGACAGTCCCCTTCAGGGTAAACCCTGTCACAGGATCTGAGCAACGGCAGGAGGTACAATCAGTTACCCCTCCCCCTAAACATCCAGAGGTCCCATAACCCATTTATGCCTTCTGCCTTACAAAAACACACACAAATGTGCAAACACACACCACTACAAAACACACAATGCTCCAACCATGATCTAATCAGAAATTCTAGGTAGTATATCTTATGATTCTTGTTCCAGTAAGCCTCCAGCCCAGCAAATTTCCCCACTGCTAATGGGAAGTGAAGGCACATGGCAAATTTTTTTGTATTTCCAGGATAAATTTTGACTGTATGCTCAGTTTATGCAGTGTCTGCTGTGGGTGGGTGCTGTTGCTGTATAAGGGTTCTGATGAGTAATGCCTAAATATAAATAAAATTGAATAATGGTTTTTAAAATCAACAGCATGTTTGTTTGACCTTAATTGACACATCATACATTTCATATTCAGAAATCAAAATTGAAGTCAATGCTTTAAATAACTCTAAATAAGTCAGTTGCCAATGCGCATTTATTTATAAGCATACTTAGCAATCAGTTAAACCCTGACACATTTATTTCTTCAACAAGAGTTGGTGGCCTTTCACCCATTGCATGCTGCGATAGACTCATGTGCCCACATGTTCCTTAAAATTAAAGTGGATATGAAAAACAAAGTCTGATGATATTAGAGTTTAATAAATCACTGACAGAACATAGAATGGACCCAGTCAAAAGAACTTGAGTCTTAAACCAAACAAGATACCAAACGTTGAATTACTTAATCTGAGCATGCAAACTGGCTCCACTGAATAAGCTTCACATTATAGCAGTAGAAACTAAAGTCACAGGTTGTTGGGGCATTATAAAATTGCATTCATCCCATTGACATTGATTGTTGTTGTTCTTCTTCTTCCTGGGGTGATTCACTGTGTTGCAAGATGACCTTTGCTTGCACAAATTGGAAATAAGGCCACAGCGAAACATTGTGGACCTGATAAGAAAGCGTTAAATCAAAAGTTCAATCAATCGGTGGTACACTGTTTGACTCTTAGGTCTACAATCTGTGTAAAGTTTATGAATATTGTGCTGGCCTTATCACTGAATTGTAAAATGACCACAGCATTTCCACTGTCCTGTCAACGGTTTTACAGATGTATCTTTTATAATGATAGTAAAGGGAAAATACTTTTGGGGCCACAGAGGGTTTTTTTCTTGTTGTTGTAACAGTACTACAGTTGGCCACTGGGACAAATTGGCAGCAAGGCTGACTCGCTGCAGGGTGTCCAGCTCGCTTAATACTCCCATGCTTTGAACTTGTGGAGCTACAGCTCAAACTGGACCAATGCGGGCCCTTGCCTTTTTTTTTTTTTGCAATGCTATTTTCAGTCTGATTACCAGCTAAGGCAGTAAAAATAGTTAATAAACACAAGAATCTGTCCAATGATGCCGTTTCTGGCAGAGCAATCCTCCTGCTCCCATTTGGAGGCTTGTTAGTGTGATTGCTGTAATTTACTTTAAGACGTAATAGACGTAAATCTCTTTTTCCTTGGTCAGCATAAACAAGTTATTAAAATCCATTTCTCAAATAGGGGAGCATGCCCTTGAAGCCCCCTGGCACATTTTGGTGAATGGCGTCCTTTCATACGTTCCCACCCCTTTCTCTGACAGAGTCTGTTCAAACCATTGGTGCTTGACTTTGTCTGGCACCCCTGTGGGGAAACACTCTGCCCCCAATCTGTGTGAGCAGAGCAGCCAGTGTGTGGGCTCACTTCAGGCGAGAGAGACATGGATGAAGACGATGATGAACTTGACTCCAATGTCCTGACTACTTCAAAGATCTTTTTATGCCATTGAATGAGTACCCCTCTGTTGGCCTACACAAGAGTACAGTTTTCATTTCGTGTCTACTTTGAACTGCTCAAAGCCGCTTAAATTACAGCTTGTGTAGTATTCATGTACATGATGCACCACATATACATGAAATCCTGCCCTGAAGAGTGTTTCGAGAACGGGCCATGTTATATGTAACTCTGATTTATAAAAGTAGCAGTGGTCATCAAGTAAGAACAAAAGCCATTTGGACTGTCATCATTATTTCAAGATATTAAATGATGGTAACAATGTTAAAGAGGTGCTCGATTTTACACATAAAGGTCAGGCAGCAAGGGTGAAAGGGTACATGTTAAATGTAAAAATACACACTATCATATTGTATCATGGGAAATGTGGAATCCAGTGCTTTTGGACCTTGATCCAAAAAAGGGACTAAAAGTCAGCATATCTCTGCTGCATCATTTAGCTGTCTCCTGCAAGTCCCCCAAGCAATACAAAACCCTGGGAGTAACCCCTTTAAGGTTATGTGTAGTCCAAGTGTTAGTCCTACTTATTTTATCCTTTGTCTCCCCCATCTACAGAGGAATGATGAAATACTTAGATGATTAACTACAGACTCTTGCTATTGGGCAACAAAGACTCCTTGAGCAGCTACTTTGTCAGAAATACAACATAAGAGCAACAAGTAAATCTTTTTAAAGTGCAGCCAAACAAACTAACTTGTTTTTAATAAGTATGCAAGTAAGTTAGTGGCCTTTTTCCCATCATGCAAGGACATTGTAAAAGGAGAAGGTTTCCTTGCTGAGGAGTGTGGGGGGTGTATCGCCTGCAGCTCGTCAGCTAACAGCTCACTCTGTCTGGTTCGTCTTGTTCCATTACTCCCTGCAATATTTAAAACGGATCTGCCGTCAAAAATTGTCAAAAATGAGCATGTCTTGCTTCATAGATGCATTTCTGATGACCAATCGCTGCCGGCACTGAGGTGGGTGGAAAATACATTGCGTTTCCAGGAATGGCGGACTCTGTCACCAACAATGAAAACTACTATACAGTGAGCTGATTAGAGAAAGTACAAAATTGTACAGCTCTTTCATTTACATAACTGTCATATTGTACATCTTTTTTTATTAAATTTTTTCAAATTTGATTGTCAATTTTATATATTTTATATCTTAGCTTCATGACTAGCGCTAGTTGCTTTATATTTATATTTTCCACTGTTTTCTGTTACGCACAAATATACCAAGGCAAATTCCTTGTATGTGAAAACCTACTGGATAATATAAACATGACTCTGATTCTGATTCATCTCTAAATACTTTGAATGTAAATAGTATCAGAAATGGGGTTAGATTTCATGAAAATCTTAAACACATCCAAATGAAACATGTCACACATCTCTCCTACAGTATACAGTCCTTTACTCACCAAATGTTTTCAGATTTTTTGCTTTCATCAGGGTGGTGTCTGATGTTGTTTCCAGTTTGTTAATAAATAGGCCGCCAATTAGTCAGGTGACTTAGTTATAAATCAACATAAATTAATAGAAAATACAATGCCATTAGCAATTTAATATCATTTCTACAAAATGCAATATACACTCTTAAAAAGAATTGACATGAAAAATATAAATCGCCGCAAACAAAAAACATACATTACAACCAACTTTTTTCAAAATAAAACAGATCAATAGGTTAAAGGTTGACTCACCTTTATCAACACTATCAATATGTCACATTTTATACTAAACCTAATTTTTCAAACACAGTATGTTCGAATCTTGTCGATCTCTTAATACTCATGGATAACACTCGCTAGTTTCTAAGCCAATCTACAATTTACCATCCCTCACATCCTGCCCTTCAATCAAGCTCATTTTGTTTAAAAAAATAATCATAATAACATGATTAAGTTACTATCTGATGTATACAAGCTCAGAACAAAATTAATACAAGCACCATTTGGTATCTTTCAGTGATGAGATAATTAAGTTATAATAAGGATATAATGGACTTCAAAGATGATTAGTAACCATGGACCACACTGGGAAAGCAGTTAGACATTACTTCATAGTGAAATAAAGACCATCATCTTGTTTGTACCTAATGATTCTTGAGATGTTAAGGGTACATTCGGAATGTGAAACAAAGCAGGGACATCAATTCTGGACATACATTTAATTAAAATGGTGACTGGACTGAGGTTGTTTACACCTTAATAGGAGCATGTCAACAAAGTCTTGTCCTTGTTTTGAAAGTCAAGTGAAAATATATAGATTCAGGTGTACAACACCCACAGTTGACTTGTCGAAGTGGGTCAGAGGTGAATGTCAGGCAGTTTGATAGTTTCTCCGTATCGCCATATAAGGTAACAAGCGAAGCAGTGTGTGCCAACAGCGGCAAGTGAGTCTCTCTACAGGATGTAAGTGATGTCGAAACGTCCGCTCTAATATGGAGAAGTGGCAGTTCAAGTTCAAGGCAAAATAATGAGGAGAGAGTTGAAGTCATGAGATAAGATCAAAATAATATTATTAAGAGCATGGCATAGCCCTGCTCTGTAGGAGAAGTTCAATGGGCCAATAAGATGAAATGAATTTGAATGAATATCATTGTACCCCAGCTTTGCATACTACATCTGAAATCCTGATGTGAATTGTATGACACATGACACATAACACAAGTATGCTGAATTGTGTGCTGCACTATTGCCTAAAGTGAGTATAATTGAATCGCATAACCAATATTAAACATAAAGAAATGTAAGTGAGAATGTTTTGATAACTAAATGAATGAAGTCATTAGGAATTATTACATGTGTGGAGATTGAGACTGTGTGTCTGACTTCAACTGTCCTGTGAAGGTCAAGAGGAAGTGATGGCGACATGTCAGTTGATGTGTTAGAGGAAAGCAGTTTTTGACAATTGGAGCAGCTAGAGGGATGCTAATTGTGTAATATGGGTATTCAACATGCGTGCATTTTAATTGAGTCTGATCATTAAATCTTCAGTTTGACGCCGTGATTTCTTCTCCCATCCCTTCTCTCTTTTTCCTTTCCTGCCGCACAGCCGCACTAGAGATGGCTGGATAAAAGAGAAAGAGGAAGCAAGAAAAACGTGAGGGGAAGGGATATAACAAAGAGGCACAGCTGATTTAAAAAATAAAGCAGAAGAAAGATTTGGCAGAAAGGGAATCAGCTTTTTTTTTTCTGCCTCTCCTCTCCATTACAGGGGAAAAGAAGGATTTCAGATGGGGTTTGGGATTTCTGCCCACTTCAAAGACTTTTCCCCCCACAAGCTTCTGACTTTCTTTCCACTCTTACACATAAAACAGACTTAATTTCCAAAAGCCAGTGATATTTGTGCGGTCCGACCCTCATGTTTGTGAGTCAAGAACTGAAGAGACACATTTTCTACTGCAGTATCACAGCACCCACTGTGACTCCAAGGCTGTTTCTGACTTGAGCGCTACATGTAGCATTTTAAAAACCCTGTGTGAAGAGTATTTACTTCAGTTACCAAGTACAGAAAGAATAATATTACTTTCCTCATCAGATTATTTCGAATAGCATAAAATAATGGCTCTACAAACATGACAGCATTGCTGTTTACATTAGTTTATTCAGCCATGTTTTGTTTTATGTATATTTTATTTGTAATGTGAGTAATTTTCAACATGGTTGCATTGTTTTGACATTGCTATATTGATGCTATGCTGCCAACTATTAAGTCTGTACTCTACTATTAATAACAATGATACTGGTACAACTACTTATACTACTACTATGACTACTATTACTAGATCAGATGTACTAGATTGTTTCAAAAGTTTAAACAATTTTTAAAAAGGAGGGTAAGAACTGGATCAGAGAACGTGTTTTAAGAACAGATGGACTTGATGCTTATGTCTGCCTAAGATCTTCTGGCAAAAAGTTCCAAAGTTCAGGAGCTCTGACTTAAAAAGCCCAGTCAGAGTTGAGTTATGGGAGTGTCTGGTTTGTGTGGGCGCCTGCACAGAGGGGAGGGTGTGATCTTTGGGTATTTCATGAACCTCCGGCATGTTATGCTCTCCTGGTGAAGTTCCTCTCTTATGGCAGGTGAAGAAGAGAAGTGGCTGGTCATGCCATCTGTCACGGATGTAGCACATGCCTGTCCACAGCCTCCCCGGGACAACAGTAGAGTTAGCAGTGACATTTCTGTGGTGCAGGGGGGAATTGGGCACTCTAAATTGAAGAGAGTGTAAAGTGTAAAGAGAGTAGAGTGTAAAGATAGTGTAAAATTGCAAAGATGCAAAACATTAGTTGAAGATTCCAGACGTATTGTTATAGCCCCAAACTTGGGGGTGTGGGTGGGCGGGTTGTAATGGAAGGCACTGACAAAAAACCTGTAGATAGGGTCATCGGATCAGAAAAGGCTTACATGTGTCGTCCTGGAGCACAATAACAAACAACCTATTCTGTTGTTCAATTTGCTGAACTTGTTAGTCTGACCAGAGTGTGAGTAACTACAGTAGTGAAATCAAGAGGAGACAAAAGCAGGGATAATCTTTTCAGTGTCGACTTGGGATCTGAAACGATTTTTCAACCTTACATGGAGAAAACAGGATTATAACTCTATAGTTATTTGATTTTTTAAAGTCAAGGATCAAAAATCTAAACCAGATTATGAGAGTGTGACTAATATTAGATCATATTTATTTGGTTGAAGAGGGATGTACAACCAGGTCTAAAACAAAGAGGCCTCAACACAACAGAAAATTATTTGCTAAAAAGTTTAGAGTCCAATTTATCCAACTGACTTATTATAAATTAATATTGATGTTGGAAGTGTCAAAGGCAGGTCTAAGGTCATGGCCACACTGAAAGGGATGAATTCGAAAATGGTAGTTGCATGTTGCGCTTGCGTTTTCAGGTCATTTTTGGAACAATTTTCCATCCAAAAATCAAACACAAAAACAATGGGACAACCACTAAATCTTTCCTCTTTCAGTAGGCAACATACAGTAAGGTTGGCAAACACTAACAGTGTGTATTACAGGCATCATCTGTGTCAGACCCGGCCTGGATACTTCCCCTGGTCTGAGCGGGTTCAACCTCCACAATCACTTAAAGCATATTGTGTTTCACGCAATTTGTCATCGACATTTGTTGTCTGACAACTGAATCAGTATAAAGACGTGAACCACTAATGTCACCTGTTAAGCAAGGCTACCAGTGGCGTGCAGTAAGACTGCTGATCAAAAATGTTGTGCTTTATAGTCATATGATTGCATCAACATCAAAACAGCTTAATGACAACAGCTGTATTGTGTGATTGGCTATTTCTTATCAGACAAAAGTGGCTTCTTAATTAACAGTGCTGCTACACAACACCTGACTGGGTGTCTAAGAAGCCATATGTCATCATTTTGGAAAGGTTTTGTTTTTCTGGCCACATTACAAATGGGAGCTGTGGTTTTAGATCTGTCCACTTTGGAGAGCTTTAAAAAAAAAAATCTCAGTTTTTGCATGTGAAAATTGATATTTAATGCCTTTAAGAACAGCTGTCCATACTTACGTTTTCTTAAATATACAAAAAAATATATAAAAGAAATCAGTTAAAGAGAAAGTCTCTTTTATATCTTCATTTTTGCCAGACTTTGTTCATCAGATTCATCAGCAACGGGGTAACAGGGTTCAGGCACGCCAGTGGATAGTAAGCTACTTGTATTAACAAAGATAAGTACGTGTGGGCCAATGGTTGGGGGAAAAAAACAGTTTTAGGAGAAGCCTGGTTAGAATCATGTCTCATGAGTAAGAAGTAGATAGATTTCATGTGAGAGATGGTTTCCTCCAGAGTGGGGCGAGAACTTGGCTCAAATCCAAACCAAATATTCCCTAATATGAGGTGCAAGATCCACTTTTACACGTGTGCAGCGGCTGCTCTCTGCTTTTCCGGTTGAAGCTCAAATTAAGTTTATTTTGGCTTTTTCAGAGCTCTCAACAGGATCTCACAGACTTCATTAGCAAATTCAAATGCACCAATCGCAGCTGTCTTCAATATCGTTTCAAATGATGCTTATCTCAAATAAATAAACTTTACTTTTTTATGCTTCCATTAAATGTATTCCATATTGATTCAAGGCATGGGTGCTTTACCTACTTGATAATGATAATCTGTTAAGTGATCATAAAAGCTTACCTGATACTGTACGTTTGGAGCAGCAAGTAACAATTCCAATTAATTTATTGTTTAGGCTTAGAGTAAAAGGAATACATTCATACAGTAAAATGTATAAGAAGTAAGAATTTATGCCTTCAAGTCAATCACAACATGTGTTCTCCACATATGTCACATTTGGAAGCACTTTCTGGTAAACCTATAGTAGGCTATAAGTGTTCTGTAACCACAGGATTTTGGTCTCCACGTCTAATACTACCTGTGCTGTGTCCACAGCTGTGGGCTCATGTATGACGGGGGCTTGGACAGCTGGGTGATGAAGTCCAGGAAGCTTTTCTGCTGCAGCTGTTAGCCAAGGTGACTCCACAGTCAGTGATGAAAACACCAGAAGCTAAGTCACTTTACTGGAAGAAGTCGAGTGTGTCTAGCCTTTGCTCAATCCCCACTCTGCACACTGTGTTGTGTGCGTGCTGTTTATTTTAGTCTATTTTATTCCTGTGTTGAAAGATATGCTAATATTAATAGTGTCCTGGCCAAACATTAATTAGACCATATGTTTCCTGGAGAAAATGTGTGGGTGAGCCAGAAAAAACTGGAAGTATTAGAAAAACTAACATTTTAATGGTTGCTAAGGTGTTTATCAGTAGATGATCAAAAGTGGTTGCTATGGTCTTCATTGGTGGGTTGCTGATTTACTTACCGTATGATTTTCTAAAATGACCTACTGCACTGTAGTTTGTGGTTTATATGGTGGTAGGAAAACTCAGTTGTCACATTGTTTATATTTAAAGAATATTATTAAAGGGTAAAGAGTATTAAAGGGTATTTATGTTGCACCCTCAAAGCTCACCTCACAAAGTGCTTCACAATGACAGACAAAATCAAAACATGACACACAAGAGTGCTAGATTAAATAGGGATATAACTGCATTCAACCAAACAAAGGCAAATCTACAGGTGAGTCTCGAGCTGCTTTTCAAACATGTCCGCAATGTCCACAGATCTTAAATCCATAAGGGGAGAGCTCCAAAGTGTAGAAGCCACAACTTCAAAGGCGCAGTCTCCTTTGGTTTTAAGCCTGAGGGGAGATACAACCAACTTGGTCAGAAGATTAGAGATGTGATATAGTGGTGATATAAGGGTGCAGTGGCTTCCTAGGCGGGTGCCTGACCAACCAAGCAGAGAGCTAACAGTGATCACAAGTCAGTAAACGAGTCAAAAAGTCAGTAGATATCTGGTATTTTTATGAGCATGTTCCCTCTTTGTGAAAATTGTTAAAAAATAACTGAACAATTTTAATAAAAATTACTTCATCAAAATTGTTCAGTGTTGTGGTCGTATGGAGGACTTTCATTTTATTCCAGTAAATAAAGTTTTAACTTACGAGTGGGTTCAGTTTATACGAGCATTTAAACAAATCACCTCACCTGTGGCACAAGCTAACTGTATTAGCTTGTAGCCTGGTCAACCGCGAATTAGTCTATATATCAGTTTCTATCACAAAGGGAATCAAGTGTGCCGGCAATGCACGCAAAAGGACCTTGATAGGGCATCACTGTGACATCACTACAACTTGCTCCTGATTGGTGGAAAGTTAAGAGTTTCTAACTTACCTGTGTTACCACTGATCTGTTCTCTCATGCTACTGAATCTGGCAGGCGCGAGGCATCATTTGTAGTGATTCAAACAAAGGTAATGACAGTGGTAGTAGTGGCGTTTGTAGAAGTAAGATTAATAGTGAAAATATGGCTATAATGGCAGCAGGAGCGGTGCTCTATCTTTGTAATATTATTACAATTTGTAGTAGTATTAGTTGTTGCATTAGTATCAGTAGTAGATGGTAAATCTTTGTATTAGTGTATTATACTTTTTGCTTAGTACTTGTATTCTTGTGTGCACTGACGTGACAGTGATCTGCTGTTACAAAGAGTTTCCCCTCGGGGATCAATAAAGTATTTCTGATTCTGATTCTGCTTCTGATCTATGACAAAAGTGGTGTACAGCAGACTTCTTAAACCAGTTGCCATCTCAGCAATCAGCCTAACAAGCAAACAAACACTAATTTGCTGTCTCTGCAATCACAGTCAAGTGTCCACAAAAGTGAGAACATGGCAGCTCACAGCTTGTCAAAGAGCTCTAGGGGCGCTGGTAGGCGGATTTTGTTACCTATGGACAGGACCAGGCTAGCAGTTTCCCCCTGTTTCCAGTCTTTATGCTAAGCTACGCTAACCGCCTGCTGGCTGCAGATAAGACAGTGGTATCAATGTCATCTAAAGCAAATAAGCTTATTTCCCAAAATATCACAGTAGGCTACGTGCAGTACTTGAGTAAAATACTTTTCTGCCCCTGCGAAATGGAAATGCTCGATCTCTGGCACTTCAAAATTAAGCTCCGGTCCCGCGTGTATGTGGATTTACCTTCAACCACAATGGAAATGCAAATAGCGTCCCCAGTAGAGCTGAATTCAGCCAACAGGCCACGAGATTTTAGGCTAAAAGGTGTGCACTCGCGATAAAGTCGGCTAGTTATCGTGACCTTCAGGACTTTCTCCCGAGGAGAAATCCCTGTGCGAATTGGGAGAAGCAGTTTGTAGCAGGAAGAAAACAGTGTTAAGCTGCTTCTTCCAACCGGCACACATGAGGCCCCACAATGGGAGGACCCCGCCAGACTTTAATTGAGCTCCCTCCCCTCTCCTCCTCCTCCTCCTCCTCCTCCTGACTAACTTCTTCGTCGACACACCACTTCAGTTCAGCTTGTTTTGGGACTGGATACGACCAGACATGGCTTTCCTCCACAGCGCATTTCTGCCGCTTTGTCTTCATCTCTGCCTCCTCAACTGGAGCGGTGAGTTGAATCGGCTCCCCTTGGTGCTTTTTTTTTTTTTTTAAAAAGAAAAAGAAAAAACCCACCCAAAAAAACAACGTTTTTAACAGACAACTTTGGTGAAGGAGGGCATAGTCGCTCGTACGAGTTTGAATGACAGCGTGCGTGTGTGCTCTTCTTGGATGCTCCCACCACATGTTTCTGACATTTCCGATGCTTTTTCTTTGTTTTTTGTTCACTTAACTCGAATATGAAGTGGTTTTGTTTTGTTTAGTTTCGTTGCTCGTGTGCTTAACTGTGTCAGCGTATTGGTTGCCCCTCGCCCAGGTGGCGCATTTGTAAAGCTAATTTACGTGTAATCTACGTGGCTAATGAGGGAAGCGCATGAAGAATTGGTGTGGGCTTTCCACGACTTTCACGCTCGTTTCGTGATGTCAGACCCTGGTTTTTTTTTGGGGTTGTTTTCAGCCGTAAAAAAATGTAAAGGTGTAATTAATTACTGCGTAATTGACGCTTTCAACGCACCAATTAACCCACCAACGCGTCCCTGTGCAGTTTGCGCACATGCGTACATGTGGCGTGTGAGTGGCGTTTTTTTTTTCCCATTTGAATTCTTTTATAAGGCTCGTGTCATAAACCGTTGTACGGGACAGAGTCTGGATAAGTTATTAAAGGTTTAATAAGACTGCTTATAAACATCTACAGGGCTGCCGCGGTTAGACCGCAGGACCAAACTCAGCAAGGAGTCCCAAAGCAGGACATGGTTGGGTTTGAGTCTCAGTCATGTCTTTGAAGCAGACAAAAACAGCAGTGTGACGGGAGAGGCTGTGGGATGGGTTTGTGTGCGCCTACATCTCCTCTGCTCCTGTCATTATGAGGAACCAGCCATGACCTTACCTTTAGATTGTGGATATGTTTTCCTCAAGCAGTCTTGAGGAGTCCGGAGTTGTGTAAATACGTGTGTATTCATTTACTCAGGGATGCAACTAACAATTGTTTCCGTTCTTAACTAATCTGAGGATTAATGCCAGGATTAGTAATTGAAAAATGGCCATCATAGATTTCCCAGAGGCCAAGGTCACGTCCTCAGATGTCTTGTTTTGCCAGACCTAGAGCCCCGAAATCCAAATATATTCAGTTTACCGTCATGTAAAACAGAGCAAAGCAACCAATCTTCGCAGTTGAGGAGCTGCTAATTGATTTTCCATCCTTAAACATCGACTAATTGTGTCAACTCCAAATCCAGTTTATGACTAAGTAATGGCAGGTAGGGGAACACAAGGTTAAAGATTGACCCTTTGCATGTAATACTGGCAGCTAATTATAGCTCAAAAAACAGATCTGGGTTCTCTGTGTTTGGGACTGTTGACTGGACACTTCAAGACATCACCTTGGACTTCAGGAACTTGTTAAACTTATTTTCCCTTACCTCATGTGTTGCCTAGTCATAAACTAAATTAGATTTGAAAGGATTAGTCGTTTAATCGATCAGCAGAACATTAATCGACAACTATTTTGGTCATTTTTCAAGCAAAAATGGCAGTGGCGCATTCACTGGTTCTAGCTTGTTAAAATGTGATTATTTGCTGCTTTTCTGTTTCATATAATTGTCAACTGAATATCTTTGGATTTTGGACTGTTGGCCGGGCAACAAAACGCATTTGAGGATGTCACCTTAGACTTTGGAAACTTGTGATGGGCAGTTTTCACTATTTTCTGACATTTTTATAGAGCAAACAATTAATAGATGAATTGAGGAAATGTTTAATCAGTAATGAAAATAGTTTTGCCACACAGTTAATATTTGATGAGCCAGTGAGGTCCTCACAGGTGTGTAATACAAATGTACAGTATGTGTGTGTGTGTGTGTGAGTGCTACCTTTCATACAGTTTTGACCTTTTTTCAGCCTCCATTTTGAAGGAATTAATCATCCAAAATCAGAGTCCAATCGATACATGGGCTCGCCCAATATTCACAGCCTATTTTAGCTATTTGCAGATACATACAGCTGTTTACAGTCTCTCTGCTGCAACACTAAGTACCAAGGAAATACATCGTAGGAGAAACTACAGTGGCCGCGAAACGCACGAAAAACGCAAAAGGCCCTATCTAGAGCCAGTTATTGGTTTGTCCGTTCTGGGCTCCTGTAGAAACATGGCGGTGCAACATGGCGACTTCTGTGGACGAGGACCCGCTCCCTCTGTAGATAAAAACGGCTCATTCTAAGGTAATAAAAACACAACGAGTCTTATTTTATAGTGATTGTACACAAAGGAAAACATACCTATAAAAACTATATTCCCTTTCTGCCAATAGCTCCTCCTAAATGTTGCATACTGGTCCTTTAAAGGCAGACATCATGTTCAGTGAGGGATTACATAACTCAAGCCAAGCTTTACTGTACAGAATTAAATGTAAAGCTTCCATCTTCTCCATGTAGCATCTCACAACAGGACAACACTCACTCTGTCCTGACCTTAAACCTCTTTTTCTCTTAAATCCCTGTTTTTTACTCCATCAGCCTTGTCTTAATTGGGTTACCTCTATTTAATCCTCATCTCCCCTCTATCTCCTCTGGAGACAGAGTAAAGCTGTCTGTTTTTGGATTACATGGTTGGTTACTGGATGGTTAGAGACCTCGTCCCTCTAAAGAGCTTCTAAACAAGGTCCTGTCAAATCGGACCTCCTCCCTTATAGGCCTTGAAGGGCACTTACTCAGATACAATTTGTGGCTAAAAGCATTTCTCCTGCGTCGCAATAAACCCGTCCTGAATATGAGAAGAAACCCACACATGTAGCTTAGTTGATGCATTGTACACCAACCTCTATCGATTTCACAGACCAGCGTTCATCGGTGTGATGGTCATGTTGTGTTTCAGGAATGAGCAAGTGATCCGGGCAGTGTGGTTGTGCAGTAAATCAGAGCAGTGGCAGAGCTTTTACGATGACATTTACAGAACAGAAAGTAGACAAGAAGAATGTGCTTATTTCATGGCATTGCGAAATATTTTTAACCAAACAAAGTTATAATCCTTCAGTGCATTTCAAGGCTCTGAGGGATCCTTAAAGTCAGTGTTTTGTTGCGGAAAACATCGTTTGCAATTAAAAACCCTTTATTAACTAGATGTAAGCCCAAAATGATAAGATGACAGTTGTGAAAATCAGGGAAATGCATTTATACGTGATTCATAAGAACGATACAGATACATTTGTAATGACACGAAACGCTCCAATTTAAACCTGCAATTCGGCTGTGATTTGAGATTGATTCAGTAGGATTTGATGTTTTTTCGTGTTCATGAATTAAAGGGTTTTCGGGTCTGAATATTTCAAGTAGTCAATCAGAAACACCCCAGAAAATGCATGTCTACTGCCACGCCAACAATAGGTAAAACGAGCAGTGATACCTTTTACTTTTTAGCCCAAAACGTTTTAGTCCAAGAACTATAAAAAACGAACCACAATCCATCATACACTGTCCTGTTATGACGGCATTGTGCTTTGGAAGTAGCATTAACTCATACCAATATATAATATACAATATCCATACCAGGATACTCCCTTTGCCTGATGAATTGAGCCAGCTACCTCAGGCAGTGACTGATGTAGAGGTTATGTAGGGGTAGGTTGACATTTTAATGGTGTTTGGACTGACGTTATTTCAAACAGCTTTGGCCAAAAACGAATATTACACTTGTTCATGAACTATTGTTTTTGCTGTTTGTGGCACGTTCAGAACAAAGCATTGTGTCTCTTGTGAGAAGAAATTTCAGCAGCTTTCCTTAATGGATGACCAGAATTGTTTTTTGGAGCCTGGGATGTTGTGGCTACCACTGTGTTCAGTGAAGCCTCTAAGACACAACTCACTTCGTTCTTGATGGACAGCTTTCTGAAGTCATTTCCGTTTATTCTTGTCAAGTGTTTGGAGTACTTGGGAGTACTGTTTAGAGTAACTCTGCACATTTTAGAGTTTCCTGTTTGGTAGAATGAATACACAATTGGAGGGCAATGTGATATTATTAGTCACTGCAGAAATGATTAGTCAAGTCATTTATTAATTGATTGATAACTAATTAATCAACAACAATTGTGATAATGGATTAATCATACAAGTCATTTATGAAATAAAAAGGCCAACCCATCTCTTGTTTGAGCCTCTCAAATGGGAGAATGTCTTGCTTTTCTGATTGATTTCATCAGATATCATCATCAGTTTAATATCTTTGCACGGTTGGTCAAATAAAACGAGCAATGTGAAGATGTAAGCTTGGGCTTTGGGAGATTTTAAAGACATTTTACACAATTATTTGCCATCTGAAATAATGGTCATATTAATCCACTTTGATGAATAAACATTATATTAAACGCCATATTTTAGTTTTACACAATACGCTATGACTGTGTGGTTCTCCTCAAACTAAATGTTTTGGGACGCAATTCAGTATATTATTCATTGGGATATAGATTTATTGCTATTCCAAAATGAAATTAAGAATGAAAAATGTAATTTCATTTAATTACTCAAAGTGCCAATCTTATAATTGAGATAGTCAAATTGTTTTTGACCACAAGGTCAGACTGCATAACGAAGAAACCGCACTTACTTCAATACATAAATGCATTTGTAGAGCACAAACATTGCTGTAAATATTGCTGGGTATGGAACTGCAATACATTTAGAGTCGCAACCAAATTGTTAACATAGACTATTCAAAACTGTCAAGCTATCAATGTTTGATACGATTCTTAGTCCCGTTTACTTATTCTTTGATCAGATTATATTTATATTTGCATTATATTTAGGAAAGATTCTGTGAGTGTTAAGACATAATTAATCATTTGTTATAAGAAAATGTGTTTTTGTACCAAGGCGTAGTTAAGTAGTGAAGTATCCAAAAATGAGTCATAAGGTATCCCAGTGAGTCAATCTCCTCGTGTAAATAATGGCTCGCCTCCCTGACCTCTTCTTCATCCGTCTCTGTGGCTGAATGCCTGAGAATGCCTTCACGCTGCTGGTGGGTCTGTCTGCATGTTGCAGGAAGTGTGCAGCTGTTGGCTGCAGTTGTTCATGTGGGATTAGTGCCTTTGCCTGAGTGATAGCCAGGCATGACAGCCATATAATCTAATGTATTGACTCATTGTTTTCATTAAAGAGAGTGCGCTGTTTGATCCCCTTGGTAGTATAATGGTGCCTTGCTAAATAGCATTAGGCATATATATGTAAGCTAATTCAACTAACATGTATGTCAGCACGGTGAACAAGAAAATACCGTACATCCTGTTGAATTAGCTCTTTTCATTACTTTCACTGAATATTAAGGCTTGTGAGCTTTTGTCTACATGCAGTGTCTGCTGGACCTCAACAGGACAGGTCAGCGCTCGAATTTAAAACTTGAGACCAGGGTTTGCTTCCTTTGTCCCATGTTTAGTTTAGACTATTAAAACACTTGGTTACGGTTAATTAAATTTGTTGGTTTTTGTTAAATGCTCAAAAAGTCAACGCTTCAAGTCACTGTGGAATTGTTCAGTACCTAACCAAGACCACCACCTTCCTCTAACCTTAACCGAGTGCTTTGGTTTACCTTAACAAAGCTATAAAAACATTGCTCATGCTTTAGTAGCCAAGAGTGGATATTGTAGGAAAGCAATTTGATTTATAAGAATAAACAAGATTATCCCCTTGAATCTGCTAAACATGCCTGCTGAGCTGCTGCAAATTGACTAAAAACCTTGCATTTACCTTGCACACTGTTTTGGTGTTAGTTGTGTCAGTCTTTGGTTTAAAGCCTGTGCAAGCTCTGAAGATACAAGACATGTTTTTGAAAATCAAAGCCGTAACTGGCAGGAGCAGAGCTGACATCCACCCTTAAGCCTAAACCGAAGGGTTTTCATGAGCCTTGTTTTGCGTGTCTGGTGTATCTCTGCAGTCAGTGGATGGTTGATGTTTGAGTGGGATTTTATATCCAACAACTGCCTCTGTAGTCTGATCCCTGGCCTTCTGGGAGGGAATTTCTCCTGTATTGACTACCTTTCTGGTGCTTAATAACTGTCCAAAACATCCTTGAGTTGTGTGTTATTCAAAGCCCATCATTCAACACTGAAAAATCTATACAGTGGTGAACAATCTGCCCAAGAGAAGATGGGACCTGTTTTTGGATCTTGAGACGGTTATTGAAGCAAACTCAATCAAGAAGAGGAATGTAGGAAATTACGCATGAGAGGGAGGAACATCCATGTGCATTCAGGGGGTGAAGAACTCGTCATGGAGTAGTGCCAGAGCGCTACACTTTTATCACACACTGTGTCAGAAACGTGAACAATGTTGTTTTTTTTTATCTATATTTTTTTTAAAGTGTTGAAAGGGCTGCAGGGTACCATATCAGAGTTTGTTCTCTCTGTGCTGGGAGAGTGCTGAGAGAGATGTTTCTTAAAAGCCTCTTTGAATCCCAAATATTGGTTTTGGCTGCACTGCTTGCACTGGATTGATTATTTGTATACAGTATTGTAAGAGCAGTGTGATGAATGTAGAGGTATGTTTTTGCCCGGTTGTATAGTCAATATTTGCTGCACATCCATGTCAACACATGTTATCTGCAAGGTTATTTACCTCAAGAGTTAAACCATAATATCTGCCTATAATTAAAGGAACATTTTGCAGCTTGTAATTTGAACAAACAGTCTGTCTTGGTGGCCTAAATCGTCCCTTTTCCTGCTCCCCCATATTCAAACAAGAACAGGCAGTGATGGAAGAAGTATTCAGATCTTTTACTTCAGTAAAAGTACCAATACCACAATTTGAAACAACGCCATTACAAGTACAAGTCCAACATTCAACATTTTACTTAAAACAAGGGTATGTAATGTATTTTAGAAGCATTTTTTGTTATATTTGTTCAAATTCTCCTTTCATCCCGACAGCAATCCAGAAATCAAAAAAAAATCTCGTATTTGTCTACCTGCCTACCTACGTGCGCTCGTTGCACAAGAAAATGTGTTTTGGGGGAGTCGCTTTAGAACGAGGCCTGAAAGGAGGGGGTGGGATTTTTTTCAGTTGGATACTTTCAAAATCCAGCTGTCTCTTGCTAGTCTCTCCAGTGTTACCTATTCTAGCTTTAAGTAAATGCACGTAATTATGATCAGCAAAATTTACTTAAAGTATAAACTTAAACTTAGTATAAGTAAAAGTTATTGCTTCACAGGCAAAACGGGCTCTGTCTTTTGTCACACTTTCTATATTGTCTCATTATTTAGGCTAAACATACTACAGTTACATGCACGCATATGTGAGACCGTGCATATATTTAGGGATGTGTACGTGTATATGGAATAAGACAGGTCTTCTTTGTTTTAAAATAAGAAATTCATTAGTCGTATTTCAGTCTTTGGCAGATTTGGCCATTTGTCTCTAAACTCTGCGCAGGCAAAATTGGCCATCTGTACATGACGTCCCTTCATATTTAGAAGGCCCATCTGTGGGACACATGGCACTCTCTTGGGCCACAATGCAAGTCTTGGCAGCGGTCCCATCAGTGCCAGAGGGAGAGACAAAAAAGTCTCCAGTATTGCCTTCATTGAGAAGCCTTTCCTTCCTCCTTTTCCCCACTTCTCTCCCTCTTTGGTCTGCAAACAGAGCTTAACCAGCAGCTGCACACACCTGACGCCCAATCCATCGGACAAGGCACATTCTGGTGGGGGGCAACAAGCAGCGGCTCACGTTACAGAGAAATTGTACACCCCAATGGTCTTTGCCTCCTTCCCGCCTTTTCTGAGCAGTGTCCCCCATCTGTGTCGCCTCACACACCTCTCTCATGCCCCCTCCTTTGCCTTTTTTGTACTTTTGTCTTTTTGTTTGCAGTGGACGGAGCCTGAGAATATTTACTTTGCTCTTGTTGTTGTCAACAGTTCTGACTGACACAGTAGGAGCACACAGGAAAGGGTTGTAAGCGAATAAAGGGTGGGATTAACTTAAATGTGTGATATGGTGCTGGAGCGAAAGAGCTCACCATCCTTAGTCTGTTTAATATTCAACCACTATCATCTTTGTGAGCATTAATAAGAATCTTTGTGTAAAATTGAAGTTATTGTCTTGTCAGCTTTCGTAGTTGATACACATAAAACTGGCACTACACAACATACCACCCACGTGGAAAGCCTCTCTTTCAAGTACAGTTTCTAAAAACTGGAAGACTGTACTTCCAAAGTGTCCAAACCCGCAAGTGCAACAGATCCTGATGCCAAACAAAACCACTTTGATTTCAGAGCATTTCATTTTTGGCTCAAAAGGTGTTTTTCATCTACCTGATATTATAAAAGCTGATGCAACCCAGATCATTGTAGTGAGCCACACGTTTGTGCATTTTGTGAAAAATAAAACTTTTCGCAAACGGCCCAATCTAGAGCCAGTGTTTGGTTTGTCCGTTCTGGGAACGTACTGTAGAACATGGCGGCCTCCGTGGAATGGGACCCGCTCCCTCCGTAGATAAAAACGGCTTATTCTAAATTAACGAAAACCCAATGATTCTTATTTTCAGGCAATTATACACTAATGAAAACATACTTATAAATACTACATTCCATTTATGCCAATAGCCCCTCCTAAATGTTACACACTGGACCTGTAAGATACTGGATTTTAGAGACTAATGTCTATATTAAGATTTGGCAGGTGAAAAAACGTTTTTGATGTTGATCCCCTTAATTTGGTTATTAAAGGAATAGTTTGTTATTTTGGGAAATACGCTTATTCTCTTTCTTGCTGAGAGTTAGATGAGAAGATCGATGCCACCGTCATGTCTCTACGGTAAATATGAAGCTACAGCCAGCAGCCAGTTAGCTTAGCTTAGCTTACAGACTGGAAGCCGAGGGAAACAGCTGGCCTGGCCCTGTCCAAAGAAGGGCTGAACGATATGGTAAAAAATCATATTGCGATTATTTTGACAGATGTTACGATTAGGATTAGTGGGAATGATCATTTTTGCATCCCAATTTTAATTTTCACTAAAATTCTATTTAAAATCATGATGATGTCACATTTGTTGGGGTCTGTATCAAACAAACAAGATGTGTAGGCCGGGGCATCTCTGCAGCACTACAGTACTGTTTTGTCCCACTTTTACCTTTATCAAAAAATTGCAGCTTCTGCAATTTGGATATTGCGCTTGGCCATAATGCGATTTTGATAATATTTATAACTGTTGTATCCCGTTTGTTTAATCTATAGACTGAAGTTCAGTATTTTTATTGTTCATATTTTACATACAGTAGAGTGGTATCAATCTCCTTATGTAACTCTAAGCAAACTATTCCTTTAAAGAATTGTGACCAAGATATTTACTGATAAGGCCACTTCACAGTTGGAAAATAAACTTAAAAATAAACTCTTAGGATATGTGTTTATATTGTTTGTCAAACAAACATCATTAAACATTTAAATTTCCTGTAATATCATGACCCCGGGGCTGAATAACTCAGCCTGCAGTACAGCGTCGTTAAAGCAACGTTACCCATTAATCAGGGAGGCTGTCCATAATAAAAAGGGTCCACAATGAACTCTTATCACTCGTGGGTGGAAAGCACAGATTCCCCGTTAAATCCTGAGGGGTTTAGGTGTGTATGAAACGTGACCACTACACTATGTCATTGGTTAGAGGTTTCACTTATATCTTTAAGTCTGTCCCCTTGTAATGGATATGAGATATGTTTCCTCTTGGAACAATGCGGATGCGAGTGACGTGTCTTCAGTATTTGCTCGAGGCGTCCCCCTAAGACACTGTCATTGTCCTGAGGAATGCCAAGTCCTCTGATTTCTTTCGCTCTTAAGGTTTATGTCAACCTGCCAAACCAATGTGTCAGTGTCACCTGGAGTCTGCAAAAATATATTGAGTGTAGCATTCAGCTCATTGCCAGGATTAAGTTGCAAAGTGATATCATGAGTACATATGACGAAAGTGACACAAACGCAAATGCAACAGGTAATGTCTGTATTTTTCCGGACATTTGAGGGTCAAAGAGCTCAGAAGCTACGTCAACGCCTGGCGGTGAAAGGGATTTATTATGACAGCCCCCAAAAATAGCTTCTTTACATTTCAGAAGCCATGTTGTTTTCAACCAAAGGCGCTTGAGGCAGGATTCCAGTGTTTCAGTTCAGCGCCAAAGAAATGTGTGAATGTGCCATTTGTTTTAGTCTTTTGACTAATTCAGAAGGCTTTGAATATAATCAGTTTGCTGTTTAATTTAGCATTATTTTATTGCAGATGGATATTTACACAAACATAAGAAATGCAGTGATGCATTTGTCTGACATGACCAACCAACATGCATGTAAAGATATATTAATCAAGATATTATTAGTATTTTGGACTTTTCTTATTGTCCACAAAATCCCATGAAAAGACCAAAACCAAAATTTGAATTGAACCTACTAACAGGTATTAGCTGTGTATCCAAAGCCTGATATATGTTATTCCTTTGTGCCAAAGAGCTTTATGGTTTTGGTCTTTTTAGGGGGGATTTTTGGAAAATAATGCAAAATAGATATATAGAGTTACACCAGCCTTATCATTTAACAATTTGAAGAAGAAAGACCCTTTTAACTGACAATGTGCAAAGTTTATTTTCTGTGATGACCTCTTGACAGCCAGATAAGCTACCTGATGGGCAATAACATAACTTCTCTGTTGGCAGTCATGAATATGTCAGTAGTTCAATAATAGTTCATAGAAATTGAACCTTGTGACAAAATGCCATAACATTAATGGAGTCTAAAATCTCTGATGTTGGAGCACCTTCCTACTTTGATCAAAACATCCCCTCTTGACAACTACATTATCATGAGAATATAACATGAGACAAAATGTTTGTTGTAAGCGATTACCTATTTCAAATAGATTAAGTAGAATTCTTTTACAACATTTGAAAACTCACATTATAGGAAATGCAGGGAATCTTAACTGAAGTGAAAATAGAGGGTTTAAGGCAGGTTGAGAGGAAGTACGTACAGCAGGATTCTGTATCCACGTAAGCTGCTCTGTGAGGCTGTACTTAGGCACAGCTGTGCTTTGAGCTAAATGCTAACATGAGCATGCTAACATGCACACAATGTTTACCATGTTCACCATCTCAGTTTAGCATGTTAGCGAGCTTACATTTGCTAATTAGCACTAAACACAAAGTACAGCTGAGGTATTTGTTTTGCAGGTATTTGGTCAAAAATCTAAGTATTAGACAAAGTGAAATCTTGACCTGATGATGCCGCTTACTTATTGCAGTTCATCCTGCAGGGAACATGACTGTCAGTACCTAATTACATGGCAATCTATTCAATAGTAGTCACTCATAACCTCAAATATCAACCTCGTGGTGGTGCTAGAGGAAAAGTCGGGATCACAAAACGGGAAAACGTTATTTTCTGATTGTTCACAAATAAACACACCCCACCCCACACACAGCCGCACAATAATTGCTGATCGTTTGAATACAGCATTAGAGCCAAACTGCTGGTATTGCGACTAAAAATAAGCTTTGTTAAATGTTGTGAAATGCATTTACCATCCAATCATATTATTAGACAGTATAGCTTTTTTTTATACATATATATGTCCATCCAGGTTAAATGAGAAAGCTCATGATGTCTGGCACTGTGCCAGTCAGCTGCCTGTCACGTGAACTTGCATTCGCATCTGTTGTCAAATTAAAATGAAGTCAGTTTAAATCCAGGCTGACTTTGATGGTGAAAAGACATCTCAGTGTTCAGCGTGTACATGTGCGTATGAATATTCATGATGACCTCAGGGCTAACCAGACCGTCTTTCATGGTGTTTGCCTCTTGTGCTAATGGGCTGTGCCATGCCATGGATATGGCATACATCTGGCAGTGTTTTTCTGATTAGTCTGTTTATTACTATTAACTAAGCAACCAGCTATAGATTTGGAACTTAGCTGTTCTCAGTCTCAGATCGGCTGGTTATGACTGCTTTCTTAGTGACTTCAGCGTGAAATCTGCACACCGCAGGTCCTCAATACCGAGTTCTTTAGTTAACATAAGAAAACACCCTCAACATTATGCTAAACGGACTGTACTTGTATAGCGCCTCTTTCGTCTTTTCGACCATTCAAAGTGCTTCACACAACATATCGCATTCACCCCATTCACACTCATTCATACACTGATGGCAGGTGCCAAATGCTCATCAGTTCAAAGAAATTAACTCATTCACACACACACTCACGCCGTCAGAAGCAATTTGGGGTTCAGTATCTTGCCCAAGGACACTTCGACACCACCGACCTTCCGATTAACTCGCTCTACCACTAAGCCACAGCCACCCCTAAAAAAAATCTAACGATCCTTCCGCATTATATATTTTTTATATTATGTGCTTTTTAAAATGAACTTTGTATGAAGGAATGGAGGGGATGTCTGTGTATGATATTATGCATAGAGCAGGATTACAGTCTTGTGTCAGTGCTTTCTGTAAATGTTATCCCAACCCCTGAGGCCCAACGATCAGTGCAATGGTAGAGGGCCAGATTTAACTCGCATTTCATGCTATGTGTGGGACTCTCCCCCTCAGCTGATTCATAGTGCAGGCCTAATTATTTTTGTCTTTTTATGTTGTTCAGTTAGTGTTTGCAGGGCATTTGTTTGGCAGATTCCCCAGAGGGCTCATCTCTTTGTTTAAGTGTCCCTCAGGAGAACCAAGAGAGGCAGAAAATGAGCTGGTGGAGGAAAAGCAGCAGCAACTGTTGATCGGGCAATGGAATTTGTCTTGAATGTTTCTAGCCTGTCTGTTTCTCTGCATCATTGCAACACAAGCAGGACTAAAATATTGATAACTTTCATTATCAATTCATCTGCAGTAATTATTCACTGAATAATCGTTTGTCTGTAAAATGTCATCAAATAGTGGGAAATACCCATCACAATTTTATAGGGCTAAAGCTGAAAGTCCAAAACCCAAAGATATTGAGTTTATTGTCATAGAAGACTAAGAAAACCAGCAAATATTCACGTTGCAGAAATGAAACCCATTGATATTTTTGCATTTTTGCTTAAAAATTACTTAGAAGATGAATCAGTTATCCTAAAAAAGTTTCTCTCAATCAACTATTAATTAAATGCACTGAACACATGTATAAATGGTTTAAATCTGTAGTGTGTGATCCATGATACTAGGGCTGGGTATCATTTATTATGTTTTTACACGAATACCAATATGATACTCGAAATTTGGTGTAGATACTAAAGCAATATTTTTTTCTGATAACTCGCTTTAATGAAAATATACACATTTTTCTTTAATGGTTTTTTTTCTTTGACAAAAATTCTTAAGTACACTTACTAGCTTTATACAAAGGTTTCTACCTCATCGCGGCTATTTTTCCTCAATGTTTTCAACGTCAAGAATGAACTTCACTCTGTTTTTCATTTGAGCCAAAGTTCTCAAGTGTATAATGTTTAAACACAAGCAGCATAGAAGAACATTTGGTAAATAAAACTGTTTATAACTGGCAAGATTTTGGCTTGAATATGAATCTATCAAATCAAAGAATAAGTTAACAAGATCAAAAATCTGACCAGATGCAGCTGCAAGCTTTTTCAGTACAGTTTTTGTGACTCCATTCTATGTAATTGTTAAAAGATGTACTTAGGCTCGATACCCAGCCCTAGGTATTTACTGTGCTTAAGATCAAACTTGTGACAGGTCGACTGGGGTTTGGGCAAAACAAACATTTACTGAGTTTGATTTTCCAAAGAAGATTGAGAACCTTGTATTTTCAGAATCTGTATGCATTTTCTCACTCTCCATCCAGCTACCAGAAGTCAGAGAGTAGATGTGTGGGAGGAATTTAAGACAGATGCCTGGCAGTTTGAAGTAAGATGAGCTGAATTTGAATTGAAAAAGATCAAACAAATGTGTCCTTTTCTAACTGTGAGGGTCTTTAATATGGATTCCACAGATTGCAGAGGGAGTAACATGAGCTTTTTTAGAGTAGAAGTTTGGTTATAACAGAGCTGCATGGTGACTTGTTGTGGGCTTTGTTGAGAAACGTCACAGATCTTGACATGGGACGTGATAACAGGCTTTGTTCACAGATAAGAATCAGACACTGAGGGGTGATGTCCAAGTCACAGAGAGAATTTATTAAGGAGCCTCGGTGCAGAGTTTACGTTTGGGGCCATTTAGCGGCTTCCAGACGCTGCCAGCGCCTTTTGAAGACGTGTCTGATGAATGCTGTAATGTGATCTACCTCTGCAGCTCAAATTTTGTGTCTGGAATCTGCCCTGTGGGGCTTCTTCTACCGCTGCAATTTTAGAATAAAGACGTGTCAAGGCTCCAGTCTAACACTATCCCATACACTGTAAAAACTAGATTGAATTGACTATCTGAATAACTAATAATAGGATAAAGGATGTGGTTAGCTGTTTGCAAGCACCTTCCTTGTTGAAGTGAGATGCAGAGTAGAGTATCAAAGTCATCAGTCATTTAAATAGATGATTTGATGTCACACCCATTGTTTGAGTGCATTTCCTTTACTACATTTCCTTGACGTAATCAGAGTTTTTTAGGTCTTCTTTTCTGTAATTCTTTACAAATAAGTACAGTGTCAAACCTTCCTGGGAGTTGTCTGCTAACAATTTAAAAGTGAGAGCGTGATAAAGCTGAACCAATGAACCAATGTGAATTATTTTTTAGCTGGAACACTCAACATAATAAAAAACTTGAATCAAAACCAAATGAAGGCATCATGCTTATTGTGATGGATTATCTAGCTTTTTGGCAGCCGGCATTATGCTCCAAACAAATTAAAATTGGTGTGTGTTATCACAGGCAAAATGGCATGTGCGACCAAAATAAACCCTCAACACATTCGGGTTTTACTGGTGCGGTCTGTGCAGGTTGGCTGGAAGATTTCTTTGAAATTTCTGCAGTGACTAGAAGTATCACTTCATGCTTTTCAGTCTGTCCATTTGTCTGTCCATGCATCGAACAGTTTTGCTCAGAGCAAAATATGTGATCATTTCTAATTTTGCGGTTCCTATTACTTTGGTCATGATGAGGTGTCTTGAAGGACTAATGGCCAGATAGCCCTGAAGTTCGCTGTGGGTATTCAAGGTTGAACACTTTCCATTTGGACACCTTCATCAAAATGTCAAATTTGACCTCTCATAAAGCAGAGAGCCGGACTTCCATGGGGGGCTGCTGTGCTGCTGAATTACTGCATGAACTACACAGCATAGACACACTTATGGGCAAGAATGATGCAATGCAATGACCAAAGTGAGGTTTCTCTGCAGGCTGGATAGTGTGACTTTTCAGTCTCTGACTCCGTAATAGTCTTTGTGCTCTGGGAGGTGATTTTTTGCAAGTACTGAATGCACTTCTCAGCTGTGACAGCAGAACAGCAGAAAAATCTCTCAGCGTCCCCCGAGGTGGAGACGAGAACACGAATCCTATCTTAGCCAACGTATCCCTGTAGTTCTTCTGACATCATCAGAGGGTGACAGAAGCAGACCCCCGTGCCAGACTGCTGCCTCTCCACATTGAGAGGAGTCATTCGAGGTGGTTTGGGCATCTGACAGGGAAAGCCCCCCAAGGAGACTGGAGGACCTGGATGAGGTTGCCGGGGGAAACAGACGACCTGGGCTGCTCTGCTTGCCCTGTTGTGAAAGTGACCCTGACCTGTAAAGGTGACTGAAAATGGTTGGAACAGACAGAGGTAACTATTGTAATGCTGAGGAACCATACAGTGTTTTCATGAATCTTGACTTTTGAATGTCAGCTTTCATTTGGTGTGTAATTGTCAGCTATCTGGTCTGAAAATGTGAGTGTGGTTTAACCAAATTACCTTTTCATTTAAGGGTTATTACACCACGCTGTAGCAGAAAATATCAAACTATTTTAGGACCATATTTTGTTGCCTTTTTTATGTTGTAGGTTTTAGTGGCAGCTGAAAGTACCTATTAAAGTTAGATTGGCCATATTATGAATTAGCAGTCATTGCCATATTAATTTCTCTCCAGCTTACTCTTCCTGGAAGTACGTACACGCTGTGCCAAAAATGCCAGTAACTGCTACATAAAGTGTTTGTACAGCTTTAAGACACCGGTGGAGGAGAGATTAGGCCCATGTTTAAGTTGCAGCATATGTCATACATATCTAATATGCAGTCATATTGATATAACAGACCCCATCCAGAGTCCCATTTAATAAGTGATGGCTCCTGAAGTGCTGCACAGTCATCAGCTGCGTGATTGTGTTTCTTAAGATCCCTTACTGTATACAGTTTGTCAGCTAGCTAAATACTGTACATTAAGTTGAAAAAGCAAAGTAAATTAAACTAGTTTTTTGGAAACTACGTCCAAAAATAATAAAAGTAAGGTTGACGAGCAGCAAACCTGCTGAGGAAATCTGTGACTCTGCAAAGCCCCCAGCAGGGCTGGAGGAGTCATGACGCCATGGGCTTCCTCCACCTCCAGCCAGCTTGGCATCTGCTGCCCAGCAGAGACCAGGAACACTGATATCGACAGGCCTGAAAAAACACACTTGTGCTTGTTATAAGGTAAATAACACATGGCAAAAAATAGTGATGGAGTATGAAATGCTTCAGACATGTAATACTAAAAAGGTGGCTGTAAATTATTTATTTAGATTGTGCTCTTCTCAACGTTCTTGAGTCGAGTTTAAAGCCAATTGTGACCATCAGTTCTTTATATCTCACCACCTACTGGGGTTGTCATTTAGATCAGTGATTCTTAATGACAGGGCCACAACCATGCAGTGCTTGTTACCCAGCGGCAAAGATATTATGTGACACCAACATACCTCTGCTGCCTCCCCTCCCCACTCTCTTCTGCTAGCAGTCTGCACAATGCCAGATGATCTATGGTGTACTGCGAGTGATTTTTGTGAAGTTTGAGCTGGAGAAGAGTGAGTGACACAGGGTGGGAGAGATTAGCCGTCAGATAAAATAATTTTCCTACAAAGATACATTAATCCTACAGATTATTTGCTAAGAAACAGGCTCAAATATCTCAGGACGTGTGTACTCAAAGGTAAAGGCTGGCAGTGCTCTCTATTTTTATTTATTGTCTGTAAATCTCATGAAATGACTTCCTCACCCTGTCTGTTCCTACTGAACATGTAAATCATGAGAAACATAGAAATGTAAAAAAA
Source organism: Coreoperca whiteheadi (assembly GCA_011952105.1). Classification (NCBI taxonomy): domain Eukaryota; kingdom Metazoa; phylum Chordata; class Actinopteri; order Centrarchiformes; family Sinipercidae; genus Coreoperca; species Coreoperca whiteheadi. Next base: position 1,328,498 of record CM022491.1, on the reverse strand, counting down.
AAGGCTCAGCAATTTCTAGGGGACTATCTTCAGCCTTGGATTAAACTGTGAATGAAGGAACTTTCATCGGTGTGATTTAAACGATTGAGGTCTATGGGACAGCAGAATAAGCTATATCAGGCTTTGGCCAGATAAATGGACACTAAGAACAGATTTGAATATCATGAGACTCATCCTTTAATGTTTTTCTGTATCTTTCTCTTTTGTATTTGGTCTTGAATGGGCACGGCAGTGATTTAGTGCTGAACCTCCATAAAGTTTGGGAACTTTTTGAGAGAAAGTATTAGAGATCGACCGATATGGGTTTTTCTATAGCCGATGCCGATGCCGATATTTAGAGGTCAGGGTCAGCCGATGGCCGATATGTGCTGCCGATTTTTTTGGGCCAATATTTTGAAGTTTTCCCCTTCATTTGTATGATAAAATGTCACATAATAATAAGTGGATGCACAACATTTGTGAACTTAATTATTTATTGAACACTGACTTGAAACTCGAAGGTATTACAATAAAATATTTATCCAAAGTTAACCAAACAAATCAATAAACTGACAAAGTATTAAATATATAAAACAGGTAATATACATACATATAAACTTATTCATTTACATAAACATTTTAGAGCATTTATCAAATTCAAGTTTGTTGGAACATAAATGTAAACTTAATTATATCTTTAAATAAAATAAACTTTATAAATAAAAATAAATTAAACTGAAAAAAAAAATTATATAAGAAATAAATAATAATAGTAGTGCTGCAAACACACTAGCAGCCAGCAACATTCCCAGGACTGTTGTCTTCCAAATGTTTTGGCTTGGGGTCCTTCACATGCGCCAGCAGCGGCCGTTCCACTGCACCAATAACACTGCTGCCCGCGGAAGTGCCTGACTTTAAATCGGCGCTACTGAACGCGGATATCGGCCGATGCCGATGTATTAAAAAATGACAAATATCGGCCCGATATATCGGCCAACCGATATATCGGTCGACCTCTAGAAAGTATGGTCAAAACCGAGGCAGCAGAGGACGAAATAGCCTAAATTTTAGCCCCCCCACCCCGAGGCTGATCTGGAAAAATTTAAGTCTCCAAGCCCAAGATGAGATAACCCCAATGGCATTGTCCGGGTTTTCTCAGCTCCTCCAGAGCCACAGAAGACATTAAAAAACCGTTTCCACTGACTGAGTAGTTCTTTCCACGATGAGAAAACTGACCCTCATGTGTAAAATCGGTGGAGAGTCCCTTTAATAAGAGGCAGTCATGCTGTCAAAGGTGCTGACGTGTTCGTAGTGATAGATGTAGCCTCACCTCAAAAAACTCTGAGGTGACCGAGAATGAGCTGATGCTTCTGAACTCGATTTAACTAAACTTTAACCTACTTTAGAACTTTTCAAACTTCACTGAATAAACTTAATTTTCAACTTTATTCCGCTCTGATTCAGCATTTTCAGAGTTATATTCTCCATGTTCTCTTGTTCATCCCCTTGTGTTTTCCTCTGTAGGCAACTCCCATCGTTCAGCGGACTCAATCTGCCATAACCATTTGCTGTATGCATTTGATCACCTTATCATCTAAATGTTAGCTGATCGGTCGTGTACGTGTTTAACTGAGCTGAATCGATTTCCAAATGATTTACGGACTGATACCATGTCGGGATGTTGTCTGTCTGTTGAGGGCAAAGCAGCAGCATCTTACTAAAGCATAAATACTCTCTGAGGTAAATAAAATATAATCCATCAAGCTAAAAAAGTTGTTTTGTACCAACTCAGGAATTCACAAAGCCAGAAAAGGGTGAATAAGTAAAACAGACCACACACAAAATATATGAAATAATAACTTTAGTAACACTTCACATTAAGATTTATAAACACTACGTAAACATTTATAACACATCATAAATGGTTTATGACACACTACAGTGTAGTTGTAAGCAGATTTTTAGGGGTTTGTTAATGTACAGTATTTGTCATTTCATTCTATAAAGACATATTTCCTTAGTTAGTTACTTAGTTTTACCATATTGTCATACATTATCTTTTTTTATGTTCCAATCTCTACTTGCGATGAGTTTCTAAGGTGAAAAACATAATGTTGGCTGTGCTCCATCTTTGGCATATTAGTGTTATTTTCAGTGCATATCCTGGCTTGGCTACCGTTCAGCAGGACATCAGGCTTTGTTTGGCTCTAAATGAACTGGCAGTACTTCATTCACTGACACTGGCGCTCTACTCAAAATTGTGGAGCAGCATATCCATCACTTCTCTTCATTATAGACTTCAAAACCTTTTCATATTTGTCTTTAAAAATTACACAAACTGATAGGACTTAACACACTGAGTGTAACATCAGAGAGGCTGCTTGGGAAAGTGTCCTAATTGAAAAGGTTCTATTCAATTAGAAAAGTCTCAAACACACAATGAGCATTTCACTACAGAGAAAACACTGCTTTGATTCAATTAAGCAGATCTGATCAGAGCACGAGGAACAAACATCAAAAGCCTGTTTACAGACTACAGACTAATCAGAGTTAATAACACTCCATGTGTACCGTCTTGCGACTCGCCACAAAGCCGTGGTCGTCTCTGCCGTGTGATGATGGTTAGGAGTTGGTGGATAATTCTCCAGGTCGTCTTAGCTCACAGATCAAGGCCGCTGGTCTGGATCTTTGAACTTGACATTTCAAAAGGGAGAGGATAAAGAGATGCTTAAATATCAAATCCTCCCCCACTCCCTCAGCCCTGATATTGGACGCCGTTAAAAGATCAACCGCCTAATCAAAGAGGAGTGTTCTGTGCAGAGGATTTTCCCAGTCTTTCTGTGTGTGTAAGTTAATTTATTCATGTTTCAGCATAAAATTAGGCTATCTTAACTTTTGTCTCATGAGCGCTTTTGCGTATGGATTCTTTTTAAATATGAAGCTGTGCTCTTTGCCACATGTTGACTAATATTATGCCTTTTGTTCTGTTTGGTAGATATTTAGTGAGAATATGAGTATAGTATTGTTCAAAGTCTAAACGGTAGATTCCAACTCCACGATGGGCACATTGTGTTCTTATTTTTGTAATAAGAACACAATGTGCCACATCATTTCTCTCAGTAGTGGTATTGTACTCAACTTAATTTCTAAGATCTGACTTTAGTGAGTCCAATGTTATTATTACAGATAAAAATGATGATTAAAAACTATGAAAATTAGAGTAGCATTAACACTACTTTTTTGCTACCTTAGGGCAGAAGAACGAACTATAAGTACAACACAGACATTTATCACCTTTTACAGTTGATATAGCGAACATGTTGCTGTTACAGTTGCCTATTTCCACATCCAGCAGAGACAGAGCAACGTTAGCGTTCATTTTGGAGTCGTGTTTCAGTGACGTATGTATGGAAATCCAATATTCACTCTCTTATTAGCTTTATTTTTGGTCTCCACCAATTCCTGAGGGAAATATCTGGCTCGTCAGCTAGTTGCTAACCTTTTCTGGCTGCTGTTTGGTGCTGGCCAGGTAGCGTACGGTGAAGTTTTTGGGCTTTTTCACTTAAAAAGCTGCCCGCTGCTGCTGGAAATGAGGTTGATGCGAAGGATGACAGCGAACTAAAACGGTACATTTACAGTGTGTAAAAACCAAACCAATGAACGGAAAGATGCTAAAACGCTCTGTAGAGGAAAGGAGCAATGCAGTCAGGTGATACATCTCTGTGGGTTCATTTCTATGAATAACCAGCTCATTGTTTGATCGCATAGAAATACAGTTCAGTGCTATGCATTATTGTGTGTATATTTGTGTATGTATGTACAGGTACATACAGTATATAGAGTAGGTAGAATGATTCCTTTGATGGGCAGCCTGTCTGTGCAGTGCTCGCTGGTTGGAAGCAAGAATTCTGGGCAAGATTCAGTTTCCTTTGGGCGGCTTTTTAGCATGATGGATAGCTTTGTTTACCAGTAAACCGAAGAAGTACAGGAATGTCTTACTTTTTGACAGTACTTGAACATGGCATGAGTTGGGAGAGGGTTAAAGGAAGTGCAAGATTTTTTTATTGATGCACAGGTGTGTTTTAGAGGGAAATCAACAGACATTTCATTGTGTGTGGTCCTGAGATAATACTTTTCTAAGTTACCCCCCCACCCCCATCCCTCCGCTCTCCTCCACACACACACACACACCCCTATTTGCTCTCCTTCCTCTATTCTCACTGCTTCTACTCTCCTTCCCACAAATCACTTGACAAATGGGCTGCCCACAGGTGTTGTTGGGGCCCTCCCCTCCCCAGCTGCCCCTGTCCTCCGCAGCATGGGAATGGGGGCGACATTACTATTGTTCACAGCTGCTCGTGTCAACGTGAACCCCACCTCCTCCATCCTCCCCAGCCCAGCAGGACACCCGACAACTGGGAATCCAGTCATAACCACAGCCCTGGCTCAAGGTCTTGGCACGCTGTGGCAGAGCGAATAAAACAAGTGGTGGATATTGTCTGCTGAGCCCTGAGAACTGAAGTCTTCCAGTTTGGAGATCAAGATAACGTAGGCGTCGAGCTACTCACTGCTCTCATATCAAACAATGCAACTGGTTATGAGTTCTGAACACAGCTATATCATTGTGTTTGACATTGTGTCTGACCGACTGCAGGCATGTGACTCCCGTTAGAGTAGACGGAGAAACCGTTTATTACATCCTGGAAGCAGGCACTGTGTTTTGACGTGAAATACAGGACAAGTTTGTTGTGAAAATACGCAAGTTTTAGATCTGAGACATGTCAATAAGGCTGCTGTAAAGGTGAACATGTTTTGAACCTTTGACTCTCAGACTGTGTTTACATGCACACAACCCAGGTTATTAGGGGAAATCAGAAAAAATATGTTTATAAGCACTGTACATATTCTCCTCACTTAAATGTACGTAACATTTAGGAGGAGCAATTGGAAGAAACTGAATAATAATATTTATAAGTATTTTTTATTAATGAATAATCGCCTGAAAAAAAGAATCGTTGTTTTCGTTACCTTAGAATAAGTCCTTTTTATCTACAGAGGGAGCGAATTCCACTCCGCCGCCATGTTGCTACAGCAGGCCAAAACGGACAAACCAATCACTGTCTCTAAATAGGGCCTTTCGAGTTTTTCGCGAGATCCACAGCCACTGTAGTTTCCTCTACACGCTTGGAACGTGAGGATGACCCGAATCAAATGGATGCAAACTGCAATTTCACCACTTAATCCGACACACTGCACCTTTAATAAGAACACTAATGTAATTAGTAGAGATGAACGAATTAGTCAACTAATTGCTTAAATGTTCCAGTCCAGCTTTCTGTCTGCGGGGTTATGCCATTTTCAGACTGCGTAATAAAACAGCAGCCTTCACATTGACCCAGCAGGGGTAAGACAATGCAAAGTCATCCGGCAAAGCACTGTGTTGGCCAATCAAAAACGAGCGCCGTATTTCTACAGGTTACCTGGCCTATCATGGAGAAGGAAGATAAAATGCTGCCGTGATCATTTTCCAGAGTTGTAACATCTTTTCAAGCCAGAGCCCACATGTTCTTTGTTTTCTCCCCATTGCCGCCCTCCTCCACAAGTTTCCCTCCCCCACCCTGCGATGTCTGACACTGTCTGGGCTGCACTCTCCTTAACCCAGCCACAGAACATCTACAAAGCTCACCAAACAAAAGATTTACTGATTAACTAGACACAACATTGACATCAGAAAGTCAAATCTGATCTTAAAATCAGATTTTTCTTTTTTTTTTTTTGTTTTTTTGTGAATGTTCCGCCCTGCTGTGGTCTAGCGGCTGAAGAGAGACTGTGAGAGCTCAGTTTTAGTGATTTGGTTGATAAGATTCCAGTACAGGAATACATTCACCCACCCACACATACATATGCAGAGCTTTTAATTATTAGCCAATGAATCAATTAGTCAATTAGATGGACATAAAATTAATCGTCAACTATTTTTAAAATCGATAAATTATTTAAATCATATTTCAAGCAAAAATGGCGAAAAATAACTGGTTTTAGCTTTTCAAATGTGTACATTTGCAGCATTTCTCAGTTTTATGTGGTAATAAATTGAATGGTTTTGGCCTGTTTGTTAGACAAATAAAGTATCTCACCTTCCCAAGCTATGGCGCTTGGCAATTTTTACAATTTTCTGATGTTTTTTAGACCAAACGATTAAAATAATCAGAACATTAATTTATATGAAAATAATTGTTACTTTCAGCCTTTCTAGGCTGTAACAATCAGAAAGTCAATTTGTTTTAGGTGGACCACCCACAAAAGGACGGTGGGTGCTAAGGAGTTAACACAGTTAGATTTCTGCCATACATGGTAAAGCATATATGGCCATTTCTTGGCCATCCCCTGGACAGTAGATGACCATGTGTGAAAGGTGAAAGGTAACCCATCCACTGAGAGCTTTATAAAAGAAAGGCTCATGTTAAACTCATAATGCACAGTATTTCTTGTAGTTGGGTAGTATCATAGTTAGATCTTGTGACAAATTAAAGAAAAAGTCAGCATAAAGTCAAAAGTCAACATTCTGAGAAATGTTGCGTTAAGTTGGTGCTGGCAGCGATACTTGTATATTTTTAGAACTTTGTATAGAATAACTTGTATTGACCATTGAAGGTGTTGTTGCACCACGCGGCAAAAGCTTCAGTGCTCTTCGGCAGGAATTCTCCAAGTCTCTGAACTCGACTGGAGGGATGAACACCATTCCTGTACCTGAATATATGTCACGTCCAGCCGTGCCTGATCCAGGTTTCTGTCACACTCTTCTCTACTGAAAGCACAGCGTCTCTTATCACTGCCCAACACACTGGGGATCATTGTAGTTCAGCTGTGAATGTGTTCAGTTGTAGAAACAGGAATGTGGAGACAACAGTTTGTGAGGTGAATGGAGCTCTACACATTTTCACACCTGGCCGCTCGCTGTGGAAAGCAGGCATGATTATCGGACTGTTCGTTTCAGATGGTTTTTAATTGGGGGTCTGTCAACGGACTCAAGATTATTATTTAATACAGTCCAAACAGCATTGGTTTTGTTTGTCATGTAGAGTGTGTGTGTGTGTATGTATGTGTGTGTATGTGTGTGTGTGCGTGTGTGTGTGTGTGTGTTGGGGGGGCCGGGATTAGTAGGACTGGCCTGGGCACAGGGAGTAGCCTCTCCTCCTCATTAACACAGCAGTGCACCTGTGATCACTCTGATATTCTCTTTGAGAGCATTAAGCTTCTCAGCGGGGGATTTTGGGGGGGGCTGGGGTTCGCCATTTTGATCCCGGTGAATTAGGTGTGGCACACTCGCCCGACAGCTCGCCTCATGTCTGGTAGATGGGATAAAAGGAGAGGGAGTGCACAAATAGGCCTTTGTTGTAGGGCAGGCGCAGCTTGAATGCTAATACAGTCAGATACAAACAGACCCACAAAACAATGTAAAAAAAAAAGTTCAAACAAATATGGATGCACACAGGCAGACACACGTTCACAGCAATGGAAGCGTATGTGATTTCTCTGAGGGTGTGTGCACGTGTGTGTGTGTGTGTGTGTGTGTGATAGAGGCGTAGCTCACAATCACCATTAAAGTTAATTGTGTAAGATTTTGGTGTAAAAACCCAGCTGACTCATCAAGTATAATGTGAGGCTGCATCAGAAAAAATTCCCTCTAAATAGATTCAGCCTGTTTGCATAAATGATTATTATGTGGCTGGGTATGACGACGAGAGGAATTAACCATCCATCCTATTGGTTTTTAGTAGAATTTCTTGCTTGCTTTTTGCCGCAATGTAAGTGTATGGCAGCTCTTTGAATTTTTCTAAACCAATTGCTGAATTACAAAAATTACAAAGACAGTATTTATTCAGGTTAGAAACAAAGAAAGACTTTGGTGATTAGACTCCATCGATGTGAAGCATAATGGAATGTAGTTGTATAACGTCCGACTACTCAAAGTGCTTTCACACTACATATCACATTTACCCATACACACACTGATGGCAAGAGCTAACTGCCCATCAGTACAAATTAAACTAACCATTCACACACACCGAAGGCGCAGCTTCGGGAGCAATTGAGGGTTCAGTGTCTTGCTCAAGGATACTTCGGCACATGGTTGGGGGAAGCCGGGATCGAACCACCAACCTTCCGATCGGTAGACGACCCGCTCTGCCACCAAGCCACAGCCGCCCCCATCAAGCCACATGTTTAATCTTGTATAGGCCTACATATAAAGATAGAAGAGAGAGTGCCCAAAGCCAGCAGATAGATAATGTTAAGTTAAATGTCCTGGAGCATCCTGAGAGTAATGGTGGTGATGGTGAGATGGTGGATAGGCAGTAGGTCTGAAGGACCAAATGACAGAATTGCAATGATATTTAAAGAAGAGCATCCAAGGACTGATAGGCTCAAGGTACGCAGGCAGGAAGATGATTGGTCAGATATTGTGGAATCAGAATTTTAAATTGAAAAACTTTGACAGTTTGGGAAGGTGGAAGTGACGGAGAAGATTGGAATGGAAAGAAATAGCTGAAATTCAACCAAAGAGGAATAACGACCAAACGTGAGAGAAAAGAGCTTCCTTATTGAACTTTCACCAAAGCTTCATGACATTTAGTTCACGCTCTGCTGCGCTGGAAAAAGGTAATTAGAGATGTAATTTTTTTCAATGCAACTTACACACCAGAAACATGTTTAACTTTTTCTGAAAGACAAATTAGGGAGAAACTCCTCAGTTAGAGATTGTGTCAAGTTGCAGAAGCTAGTGGAATAGCGGCTAACCCAGATGTGACGTGAGGAGCTTGGCTGTCTATCAATCGTGAACCTTTTCATGTAATAACAAAATTTCATGTCATGTCATAACCCTCACTTATGCATATTCCCTGTTTTATTCAAAGTTAGCCGAATGCTTGGTTCCTGGATATTGAAATGGAAGTGATTACCTCAGGCCGGCCCGTTCTGCTCTATGGTTGAGCGAAAGCTGATTTAGTTGGCAAATAGTTTGTAGCTTTCAAGGATATTCAGCGCTGTGATGATGAGCACAGGGGCTGGGATAAGAAAGCCTTTGTTCGAGTACAGCAGCAAGTCAGCGTGCTGTCGTCAGAGGTTTGATTGGAAAAAAGGTCTCCTATTTATAGTGTTAGAATAACAGCTGAGGCCTCATAACTGGCCCCTCTTACCTTAATGTCTCGTCTTTCACACACTTTAATATGAGACGAAGAAGGAATCACTGCTCTTTTCAGATTTTGTCTACCTTAAAATGTAATTTTGTCCACCGTTCAGTGAAGTGGCGTCACTCGACATGTTGTTGAATGTTAGAGTAATCAGTGGAAATGGTTCCAAAGCTTCATATATTTGGTTGTTTTAATGCCTGCATTTCTTGATAGGTCATGACGTGCTCCATAGTTGTGGTTTGTATTTTGCCCAAACCTACCAATCCATTTAGGGGGAGGAAGTCCAATCATGTAACCTTGAATTGAGATTTATGTTTGAAATGGAAACCAAACAGAACTATATTCAGTGTTTCCTCCAGAACTGCAGCATTGTGGTCAGGGGTATTTCTAGATTGTGGAACTACAGTTGTTCTTGTTCCCAGTCTCAACATTTGCTTGAGGGATATTGTTACTGTATTCAGGCACTATCCAGGTACGAATATTCAGATACTAGATAATGATCAATCCATAGTTGTTATGGTTGTATTGGTTCTGTTCTTGGCAAGCAGAATGACTAAATAATACATTTATGTTGTATTCCCATGTTCTTAGCTCTGGGGTTTCTAGCAATGAGGTACACATGACTGCTAAATTAGTTTTTATTAAAATGTGTTGCCGTAGGTGAATTCTCCAAATTAGTTGATATCTGAAGGAACCCCCCCCCCCGATGTAGACACAGTGTTTAGCCTGTTGACCTTTAATTAGCCATCCTGTGGCTGTGGAGCCACCTGCATGCAAGAGCCCAGCAGCTCTGTAGGGGCTCTCCTGATGGATAGTGGATGCAGAGGAACAAGCCACACTCACTGCTGAACATCAGATACAAGCATAAATAAAACATTCATGTTCCTTCTTTAATGAAGTCTCACCCATCGGGTGTGTTGATGAAAAATTAATGCAGCTGCTGAAGAAGTTGCTAACCAGCGGGAATGATTAGCAATTCTTTAAAAGCCAGTGTTGGCGGACTGTTTGTTAGAGGTTGGAAGATGTTGTGAAACCCGTATAACATGTTGAGAAACAATCCCAGCATAGCAACATGTTTTTTAAGTCGTGTGCAGGCAGATACAGGCTCAACAGATTTCTTACAATGATTATAATCTCAGATACCACAGATTCCATTCTGTTGACAAAATTAATACAAATATGTTCATTTTAGATGACTTGCTATATAAATATGGAAGAAAAAAACTGTCAAGGATAAAAAGAGAGCTGAGGTGTGTGTAACCACGCCAAGTCCAGCAAATTCAAAGAAGTATCTGCACAGACACAACTAAGTTTTGAGCACAGAGGAGCAAAATGCCCACACATTTTGTCTGTCTTTTTTGGTGTGCAAAAAGTTGCAAATGTTGACGATTTAGTCAAGTCAGTTTTATTTACATAGGCCAAAATCACAAATCACAAATATGCCTAAAAGGACTTTGATCTGATTGAAGGGTTTTCCTGTACAGCTGGATCCATCTCACGATTCTCATCCACATTCTTCATCTTGCCAAGAAAGCTCTGATTGGTCAGTTGTTTCTTGAGCAGAACTGCGGACTTATTTAAATCATCTGGAATGAGACTGTGTGCATGCCCTCTGCAACTAAAACCACATAAATGTTGGCCTTAACATTTGCAAAATGAGATGGTCTGTGCAGGCAGAATACTCACGTATTATAATGCCAAATAAGTATCAAAATTTCACGGTGTTGCCTGATCTAGATAAACACTTCGGTGGCATCACTCCACCTACGTTGGTGCATGTGGGATTGTTTGGAGTCGGGAAATTAGAAAACAGGTGCAAGTGCCCTGTGAAAATTGCATTGCGACTAGGTTTGCACAGTGCAAAGACTTCTGAATGAAAGGTTGGTATCAGCGCCATACATTTCCAATAGTCTTAACCTGAGTGAGTCCACCTGGAGCTGGAACTGTGATATGCACTGCTGCATGAAAAGGGTGGGATCACTGATGCATAAAGAGGTGCCTTTGAGGAGATTTGCAGCACTTCCTTATCTCTCTATGTGAATGAATAAAGCCTGGACCCTTTACCGCCACTGGCTGTCACCCAGGGAACAGGCTGCTGGGAGATTTGTGCCAGATGCTGGTTCTGAAAGCACAGACGCATCAGTAGGACAGGGAGCTCTCATCTCCACTGTAGGGCTGTATGCTTTCACTGTGTGTGAGTGTGTGTGTGTGTGTCTGTACTCTTTGATGTCAGGCAGTACACAGTGTCCCCCAGGTGTTCGACACCACACCAGGGTTGCGTATTGAGAAATCCTCCTCCCTGTCATCCACACTTACATGCTAGCTTTTTACACCCTCCACTCTCTGAGGGACCCACAGTGTCCACACACTACTTTTATTCAGGGAGTTTTCAGGTCCTGAAAAAGTCTGAAACGCTGATCGGCACTTACATTTCCTCATAATTTGCTTCAAGAAAGCTAATTTTCTTTCCCAAAATGTATATGTGGAATAAAATGTATGACATTACATATGCAGACTTTGATGTATCTGCTTGTTCCAAAATGTATTTCAACCAGTATGATCCTCATATTTTAATATTCAATATCCACCCAGACAAATATTCTAGATCTTTCGATTATTTTCTACTCATCTCCCGAAAAAACAGCCTGACATATCCAGTGGACATGAGGGTTTATAGATCACTAATTACAGAACGTTTTTATGTTCTCAGAAGCATTCAGTCTCATTTCATGGCTCACCAGGCATGTGAGGGATTAGGGTGAGTAAATGAGGCTGGTTTGTAGTGTTGGAGGTGATTTGGACACTTATCAGTGGTGGAGCTGCTGATCTACTAGGGACCAAAGCTGCCTTTATCAAATGAGAACGCCAATAATGGTGACCACTTTAGTTAGCGTCTGAGGTTATTGTCTGTGTGTTAGGTGCATAATGAGCGACTCAATGCAGAGGCTGTCCAGGAAGTATCCCCCTCATTATGTCTGTTATTGTCTGATTTGTATTGTGAGAGTATTGCGTGAGTCTGTTTCTATTTGGCTTGAATGGAAGGACAGAAAACCAATTTGTCTTCTCTTTATTCTCTTAATTCTGTCTGTATCCCCTCTAACATACTTCTTCTTCTGCCTTCTCTATAAATGTTTTAGAGGGCTTAAAGGTGCTTCACAACAGCCTAGATCATGACCAAATTCATGTTTAGACTTTACAGTAATCACTCTAAACTAATGCGATTATTCCCAAAAAATGGTTATAAAAAGAAGGTTGTGTTTCATCAGTCTTCCCTCATGCTCCTTTCACCCCAGAGGATGTGAGGAAAGTGGATGAGAGAAGGAGACAGAAGTGAACAGAAATGGGGCAGTTTTGTAAAAAATTAAAAAAAGTCAGCAACCATTACAAGAGAGAAGTGGCCCTATCACAACTTCAGTCCAACAGCCAAGCACAGAGGTTTATAAAGAAATAACTCATCGGAATGAATGGGATGCCATTTCGGAAATCACTGGCAAGATCACAAAGGAGAGGAGGATGTAGGGAAAGAAAAGAAAAAGAAATGAGTGCATTCAAATTCTCGCATTAGCTAGCCTACATCATGGAAGTGATCTCCAGGATGGTCTTATATAATTACCTTTATACTGTTACATTAACAATGACATAATAATGATTAAACAATATCGCAGCAGCATTTTGTGAACAAATCTACTTTTGGTGGAGAAGTTAATCTGGCGTTTGAAATGTAATTGTGTTTGTTGTTGAACTTGGAAAGTGTCTCGCCCTGCCCCCTTCTGTTGATCATCCCTCTAACAGGCCAGTCATTTGGGGTCTTGTTGTCCAGTCACAGGCCTGATCCTGTCAACACATCCAAATATTCTGGAGTGGTGTGTTTTTTTTCTGAATGAATTAGCTCTGTATCATCCAGACCCAGACAGCAGACAGCCACAAATGTATGCACACGCACACACCCACGGGCAGCAGTTTTGGTTGTCAGGGTCCATAGATCATGGGTCATGTGTGTTTTGTGCTTTAGTCCATGCAGCATAAAGTCACAACAGGAACAGATAAGACCGGTCCCAGGTTGGCTTTGGAAGCCAAATCCCCAGCAACCCCCCAGTGCTAATCGGATTAGCTGAAAAGTTAGCAGCACGGCCCCAAAGAGGCACAACAATTTTTACACTGACTTCTGTGACATATTTTTCTCTCGAGCCTCCATAATCTGCTGTTTGTCTCAAAGCCTTCTCACATCATCTTTGTCACAGTAAACAACAACTTCAGTACACGATGAACTGTTTTTAACCTTTGGTTTATGGATGGAAAAGCATCTTCTGGCTGACTGGTGGGTGGGGTGTATGTATGTCTGTGAGGGGGGATCTGGTCCACCCAGGTGGGGGAACAATGGCGCGCTCGTTGTCTTGAAAGGAATGGTTGGCTGCGCATAGGCCCCGGCAGAGGAGGGAGGGACAGAAAGGAAAAAAAATGAGTTGTGAAAATGATTGGTGCTGAGGTTGGGGGAGACAGGGTGGTGATGGGGGAGCAGTCGGATGAATGGGGGCAGCAGGGTGGCAACTGGACTCTCAAAGCTCTTTTCATGCTTGGTCTGTTTCAACCAACGCTGAAAACACATATGAGGACACTGAGGTCTAGCCTTTGCTAATTGTTTTTTTCTTTCTTTTTGAAAACCATTAAATAATCAAGAACAAAAACATGGATGTCCCAAGTTTTTTTGGTTTTTTTTGCCCCTCCGTATCTGGTAACAATAAAAACATGTTTTCCTATACAATACAGCTGCTCAGTGCACCTAAAATTTGGCCTACAATGATACCAGTAACTATAATACAGTTGAAAAAATCAGGAATAGTTCTGCTTTAAGACAATAAAGCTTGCTTCACAGTTTTCTTTTGATGTTTTCCTATAGAGTTTTGTATAGTGTAATCTGTAGTGTTCAGTGGTGAGTAAGTACTGTTTAACGCTTCTATACTTCTATAACACTGATGGACTTTCTCCTGGTTTATACGTCTACTCCACTGCATTTTAAAGGGAAATATTGTACCTTTTACTTTTTGCTCCACTACATTTATCTGAAAACTGGACTGTAGTTACCAAAGTAATTAGAAATCACCTTTTCAGGACCAAAGATATCTTACTGAGTGACTGTCACAACAATTTGTTGACCTCCTTTGGTAGCATGTAAAAAATAATAACAACAATAAAAAGTACATCTCTCCCTTCAAACAAAAGCCTCAGATGGTGATATTGACTCAGAGGACACTGATCTTTTTCAAAAAGAACAATCAAACTCAACAATCATACTGGGAAAATTTAACGGTAGAAGAGACAACAATCTCTGTTCTGTATCGTTCTGTTCAGAAAATCAAAAGCAGAAGCAGGCGAGTTAAGGAAAAGAGGCTGCACTGAAATGGTCAGTACCAACACATGACAGTAAATCCGCTGAACATTACACAGTGACACCTGACAGTGTTCGGGGGAGAGGAGAGGAGTGGAGCGGAAGCATCCTTTACCATCTTGCGTAACAACTCCAAACCAGATTAAACTGAGAAAATAGACTTTTTATGCCATCTTGTTTTCTTTGTCATTTTGTGAGCTGGCCCCTCTCTAACTGCGGCCAAGTCCAACATGGCTGAAAAAGCACTTGGCTCTCTGAATCAACAGCCCAGTGTCAAACTGGCTTGCCTTCCAATGCCTACATTCCCCCAATGATGCCTAGGGAACTGATTTTCTGGCCAAGATGTGGTTTTCTGCTTACAGTCAGCCAGGCAGAAGGAAGATGAAATATGCCATGTGGACAAGAAGCCTTTTCTTCTTTGTTCTGCTAACATGGCAGACTGGCTCAAGGTTGGCCTGGGAAGACGGTCAGTCATCTGCCAAACACAATGCAGTTTAGAATTAAACTAAGGTTGAGGCTCAAAATTACAATTAGATGTAGCAGTTTTTATTTTAAATTTAATATTGTTTTATGGCTTTGAATGGTTCATGAATGGTACCCGCAGAAAGCATGAAGTTGATTTATGTGCATATCTGTGTGTTTTCTAGCATGGGCCAAGGTGGAGCTGACTATGCATGAGAGTGTTGAGGTGTACCTGGGTGACTCGGTTCAGATCCCCTGCCAGTACAGCTTCACTGGAGCCAACAACGGGCCCAGCTTTGTCATGATCCAGTGGTTTGTGGTGAGTACTGTGGGACCCGGTTGTAACTGACACTGCCTGTCTGAAGCTGTTCAACCGTGCCTGTATGGAGTGGGGCTGCCCCCTTAAAGTTAGTAATTTGAATGATAGTCAGGGAGTCCCGAGCTCAGATTCTAGTTGTAGCATCAGACATTTTTGTTGCATGCATCATTGTCCTCAGACAAAATGAATAAACTAAAATAAATTAAAATTTGTTAAAACGACGTACAATAAGAGGATAAAAGGTTGCCACAAGGACTGACAAACTCTTATACAAGGTAAAAATAACGCTAACAGGCTTATATAGTATATACACTGAATACATATATATTTAATTATATACATATTTATAGCTTACTATAACACATAGTAGGGGATTTTGCATCTCCTCTGTTCATTTCTTAGAGATGATTTTCCCTGAGGGTGACTCTTTCCCCTGCTTGCAAAGTTACACTTAAACTCATAAAATATAAATTGTCAAACAGTATGCAGAGCGTCACGGTTTGTAGAGGGGTGCTGCCTAGTCTGAAATAAAGAGTTCCTCCACTGACATCGGAAGAAATTATTACATTTTTATGAAATATGATATTAAGAGTCCAGGAAAACAAGCAGTGGTGCTACATCAAACAGCAAAGGTCACTTATTTAATGAGTAATAGTTGTTTCAACTATCATCTAGTAACTACTGTAATGGCTCAGCAAAACAAGATTTGGACCCAAAAGCACAACTGTTAGACTGAGTAGACAGAGTGAAAACAAAGTTTACTGCAATGTTGAGGCAACAGGTAAGCAGTCAAATCTGGCAAACAAGTCCTAAGGGGTATAAATTAGCAGGCAAAAATCCAAAAAGGCACGCAAGGGGCAAAAACAGGGAAGAGGCTAGAAAGCTATGGCTAGGATGGCTGAATAGACGAGTAGGTGGAAATGAGCAGGTGCATTGGTGGATGTGGGAATCAGGTAAGTGGAACATACTGAGGACAACTGCTGGTATGAGCGGAATCAAAATGGACATAAAAAAACTGATAACGAGAGGATAACTTGTAAAGATCTGTCTGATTCAGCTCAGCAGATTACCGTGATTGATTGATGGATGGGTCACAGTGTTTGTTTGCTTTGCGGAAGTTATTCAGAGCAGCACCCCAGAATGTCTAGGGAAAAAAACCCTTCTGAGATTTTAAGTTGGGAAAAGTACAGACAAATTGCTCAATCAGTCACGTGGGGGCGCGAGAAGAAAAACTCTTCACTGCTCTGCCCGTCCGACACAAGGCTGAAGTTAGTTTGATAATTACCAGCTGGGCACACGTTTTACCCATTATAGCTGTAAGCAAAGCTGGTGAATATTAACCCTAAAATAGTGTTTTTACTGTTTATTTATAGTTTGTGTACAGCACTTTGGTCAACTGTGTTGTTTTTAAGGTGCTTTATAAATAAAGTTGTATTGTATTGTATTGTATATTCAAGTGGAGTTGAGTGAAAGGTGAAGTGTTTCCTGACTGTGTGTCCTCCTGCAGAGAGGTGTAGGTAACAGCTCACGGATGCGGATCTTTTACGGTGATGACAGTCAGCAGATGGTGGACAAAGACACAGAGTACAGCGGTCGCATCCAGGTGACTTCAGACCAGCAGGGAACTCAACTTGTCATCCAAAATGTTCGGCTCTCTGACGAGAGGGAATTCTTCTGCCAGGTTAACGGGCTGGCTGCTGGGAACGCTGAGGGCAAGACCCACCTCAGAGTGTTTGGTAAGGAAACCCACAAAACACTTTCTCTGTGGCAGACAAACCACCGTTTAGGGGAAGATTCTAAATCTTAAGAATGCATTCAAGATTTATCTTTGTTTCACAATGTAGTTATTTATTATAAATGACTAAACCGGTTATTTTCTTGATTCAGCTCCTCCAGAGGCTCCAGTGATCGAGGGTGTCCTTACTGGAATATCTGTGACCAATGAGGTGCCATCCAAGGTGGGTCCACTTAATCTTAAGTGCACATCAGACAGTTACTGAAATCTGTTCGTCTACAGTGTTTGTGTTTCCCATCTACTGTTGAAACGGCAACGTTCAAGATAATAAAGATTTGTCAATGTGACTCTCCATCCAGGTTGCATCATGTGAGGCTCGCAACGCCTTCCCTAAACCCAACATCACCTGGTACAGGAACAGCATGCCACTGATGTCTGTACCAGGACGTAAGTGCAAACAGTAGTTGGGCCATTGTCTGTCTCAGAGGGTCTGCAATGTAACAGCCGAGTGTTTCCTTTGGTTTAACTCCAGGCCATGACTTTGCCACATTTAACTTCAAATCTCAGCACATTGATTCAGCACTGGGACAGGGAAATCTTTTCTATGCACACCCAATTAGCAACCAGTAAAATCCAAAATTCCCTGTCCACAGAAAACTATTTTTAGCCACGCTAGCGGCTTGACTCTAGGGATGTCAATGTCAGTCGGTCCACCCCTTTGGTCGAGACTGAAACATCTCAACGAATGTTGAATAGATTGCCATGAAATTTGGTCCAGGAATTCATGTTCCCCATAGGAGGAACTGTGATACTGTAATAACTGGTGATCCCCTTGTCAAAATTTGAATTTGTCCAATACTTGGAAAACCTTCACCCTCGGCTGTACTTTGTGTTTGTTGCTGATAAGCACATTTTTACATGTTAACACACTGACGTAAAATGGCGACCATTGTATACATTGTAAGAATGGTTGCATGCTATTGTTAGCTTTTTGTGAGGCTGCTCAACCTCACAGTGCCACGAACTCGGCTATAGACTCTTTGTCTTGTTACTTTCATTCCTTTACATTTGCATTCATTCGTTTGGCAGACACTTTTGTCCAAATCGACGTACAAATGAGGGACAATCCAAGCCACAGTAGATCAAGAATAAGTGCCTCAACTCTTTGTTTCATGTTCCCCCAAGAACCACAAGGCTGGGGCTCTAATGTGTGAAAATTGCTTTCATCTGTGGTCCATTGTTACATATCTATATTTCCTTGTCCAAACTCCAGACGTAAACGTGTTGATCCTGGTGACCCGAGAGACCAGTGGCTTCTTCTCCGTCCAGAGCACACTGGAGTACAAGGTGGTTAAGGAGGATAAGGTTGCCCATTTCTCCTGTGAGGTCAGCTTCTTCGTTCCCGGAGCCATCAGGACAGTCGAGTCCAACAGCGTCAACATCACTATTCACTGTGAGTTAACGCTGAGCCTATTTATACTTCTTTCATGTAGGCCTGGCTGATAGAGCGATCTAATCAACCACTGACAAGTTGATGTTTGTATCCATAGACTGTATATAAAGATGGGCGACATGACAGCTCCCCTAAAGTGAAGCAAAAACATCTCGATCACAGCCTGGTGGCTGGCTGCAGTATAGGTCATAAACCCCACCCCCTCCATGTTAGTGGACATGAGTAAAAACTCAAAGTTCACGCCAAATACATTTTCCCCAAAGATGGTTATTGTCAGTTTAGTTAGTTCTTGTCACACTGATGTGTGTTCAAGTGTTCATTTATCTGATTCGTTTGATTTTGATTAGTTTTTTGATGCTATAAAAAGGGGGTGTCACGCCATGATTGACACCTGAGGCCGGCTCGCAATTGTGTCGGCTGGGTGTATGGGCGGAACCTCCATACTGCTGCTCCAACTCCAATAACTGATGGACAGACTCTGGTTGCAAATGCGCAAGGTGGCAGCTCCTGTATTCGGGATATTTTGGCTTTACTTTTGTGCAGTGGGAGGAAGTGGAGACGCGTCGTCCATCTTTATATACAGTCTTATGTTTGTATCACATCAGTTTTTGACAACAATTTTTCCAGAATTTAGGTAAAATAATTGTTGCAACGCTCTTCCATCTTTGGGACATTCTACTTTAACTTGTTCAGTTCAGTGTTTACTCTGCTGTGAGGCCAATTTTTTAAAATTTGTAACAGCATTGCAATATTTTAATTATAATCCTGTTGTAATGCATGTGTCTGCCTATCTATATAAGATCATTTATAGTGACTATTGAACTAGTTTTGTCTTAATTACATCTATTGTGCCCTACTTTCTGTCATTGTCAGTGAGTTTTTTATTTATTTTTCTCTATATGGCAGCATTGGTGTAGAGACTGTTAATTTGCATTGAATCCTATCCTGTTTTTTTTTATTGCATTTTATTTGGCCTACTCATGGGTGCATGATTGATGGAAGATATTGTGTTTTTTAGTTTACTAACAGATGCCAATGCATTAGTCAAACATGCACACTGTCAGCAGAATATTAATAAGACGCCTACATCAGGAACAACAACCAACGCATCCATGGGAGTGCTGGTAATAACTTGTTTGCATCTGCAAAAACAGAGCTATGTCGAGGTTCACGGTTGAGATTATTCAGTCAACAGTGCAAGTTATTTTGATGTCCAATTCGGCTAATTTGCTCAAGTTGGCGGCCAGTGTCATGTAGTTATGGAGGTAAAATGGCACTGCCTGGTTCCTCATGGTTCAGCTCCATGTTTTCAGTATTGCGGCTTTGATGATATGTCACTCCCTTTCTCGATAACCCACGAGGCTAACAACAGCTCGTCATTTAAAGGGACATTCCACCACTTTTACACATCAAGTTCAGTTTAGTTGAGGAGTACTATTTAGCCTGTAGAACAAGTTGTATAACGTTTGAAAAAATAACCCTGATGATGTCAATTGTAGGATCCAGCATTTATAGAGTAAATAATCTACGTGCGTACTACCATGCCGCAAAACGCATATCACGTGACTAATCACGTACACTTGGCATGCGTGTGCCAGTGTAAACAGGAAGCAGGACAAACACAACACAGAAAAACGTGACTGCTCTTCACAAAATCCTCCTGGATAATGTTGTTTTTATTAAGACATTGTCGATACTTTTCTATCATTGTATTTTCAACGTCCTTTTTCATCTTTCTAAATATAGACAATATAACATCCATTCCGTCAATGTACAAACTCAAGTACTCCACACTATCATAGTGCACATTTGCAAATTATGCTTATAGCCTACATAACGTTAAATATTGATAGTCAAAACGAATCCATTACTGACAACAACATCCATAAAACAGTACTTGTACATTCAAAGGATGTTTCCGTTTCTGTCGAAGTAGTCTGTTGATTAGCAGCGTGGCATATCGTGTGTTTGGTAGACGTTGATGACACGATCCTTCACTTCGCGCTCTGTACTCTGTGTTTTGATGTTCCCTCCACATCTGGACATTCAAAAGTTTTCTCGACATTCCCCAGGAACCACAACGTCATTAATAAATGATCCCACCAGGCACTGGTTCTTCACCAAAAACCGGTCATGTAGGGCTGATAACGCCGCTGGGTTTGGGAATTGTCACAAATCCCTTGAATAATAGGGAGTATTATAAAATGCAGAATTGAACTGCACAACAGCTGCTAGTATAGGCAGCAAGGTCAGTAAGCCTGTAATTTGTTATCCATGTTGAATTAGCCATGCCAAAGATACTCAGTAACCCGTCTCTGACCTCGCTGTGTTTGTTTTCTTTCGGGAAAGGCACACGTGACGGGGGATTGACAAATCAGGGAAGGGCTCGTCGTGACTGAGAAGACCCAATGAAGGAGTGAACTTGGGTGGCCGCGTCATCGTTTCCAAAACCCTCCGTTTTGGGCCGTACAGACTACAGCGCAACCCTGGAGTTTTCAAACAAAAATGGGGCCAGCAGCGATTCTAAACGTATCTGTTTTAGGGGCTCTAGGTGCAAACGTAGCAAAACGATTGTGTTTTTAATTGAAAACGTAGCCTCAGCCTCAGCTGCTTTGATTTTGACAATTGTTTTTTTTTTTATCTGACTCGATATTAAATTGCTGGAATACCCCTTTAAACGTTGTTATTGTCAATTATGCTATATTTTTGGTCCATTGTTCGAAACAGTTTTGTAGTGATACTGTGGACTGTGGCAGGCAGAGCCAAGCGCAGTCTGTGCTGTCAGCATTATGGAAATGGCCTTGTAAAGTGACTTTAGCTGAATAAGCCTGCTTAATTAGATTCTGTGTGTTTGTGTGTGTGTGTGTCCAGACCCCACCACCATGGTGGAGCTGTGGAAGGAGTCGCCCCAGGGCTTGGTCAAAGAGGGAGATACTGTGGAGCTGCGTTGTCAGGGTGATGGCAACCCCCCGCCGCTCTTCATTTTCAACAGAGAACAAGTAAGAATGGGAGGCATTTTCTCACCCTAAGTCCCCAAAAGAGAATGGGTGACACACAGGAGACACGTAGGGAATGTTTTTGATATGCAGAGCTCACAGGGCCCCATGTAGACACGAGTGTGCAAGGTCTGTGAAGGCTCTGTCAGCTCTGACCCCGCAGATCGAGACCGAGGTCTGAGACCGGAGGCCACACTGACAGGGCTCATGGGCAGGACTCATTCCCATGTCAGACACACATGCATTGTATGTGTGGACAACACAAAAACTCAGCTAACTGCCATTTTAACTCTTCCTAACGAGGCAGTCAGAGGGCATTTGGTTAGTAGTTGTTGTAACCGTGCCTTAGGAGGTAAAAGTGTAATTTTTGCGTCTAAAGACAAAAAAAGAAAATGTACAATCTAGGTCTTATTTGAATACTTGTGGCCATTATCCTATGTTATTATACAATATTTTACTCACTCACAAAATGTATTGCTGAGATTTTGAGACATGATGACTCCGGTAGACACTGCTTTAAACAGACAAAATGTCTATGAAGACTGTAAGTATGTAAGGCTCATTACATACAAGAAAACAGAATTGTTAGCTGAAGAAAAAATGGAGAGACATTTTTTCTGTTGCAAGATCCTTACTGCCCCCTCATTATGGCCTGGTCATCAATTCAATTAGTCGTTAATTATTCGGCGCGATTTTTTTATGTCAAGTTCAACTTTGGAGGATCTAATTTTTGCTGTTGACCAATAGCAAGCCGTCTTGACTGTGCTGACCTTTGAGGGAACGGCGAGCCAAAGAGTCCAAAAGAGAGGAGCCTGTGTTGCACCATCCACTTTTATTTAGCCTCGTCTGTTGGAGTATAAACTGCTCCACACAAAGGGGTACGGTTTGCAGACAGTTATGACACACATGACAATAAACATACTCACTATAGTGGTGCACACTCGCAGTTTTGCAATGCAATGAACAATATAACAGGCATGTTGTGTGCTTTCATGGTAAGTGGGCTTGGATATTATGGTTAAACGTTTAGGATTTGTTTAAATTCTGTCTGCGTCTCACCACTTATGTTTCTCGCCCTAATGGACTCCAAAGTAAATTGTGGCTGCTTTTAGCTCAGGAGCAAAACTGGTCAGTAAAATGTTACCATGGGGGCTGAAAATATAAAAAGAAGATTGTAAAACAATACATTTTCTGTAACCTACATCAACCTCTGACAATACACTTCAGATGTCATCAGCTTTTTATTAGTAATGTTGAAAGTAATGAATTCATGCATGTTTGGGAAAAGTATTATTTTAAACTGGCAACCAAAGCAGGATTTTCAGCCTGTGTTTGATCACTTTCTAAGAGGACTCCAAAGATTACATGATTGTGAAGGTTTGAGTTCACCTGTATTCTACCCACAAACTCTCTTTCTGCCAAATAAAATTGAAGGAACTCTTGAAGTCATCTTTTCAAGGTAATGCTTAAGTCGGAAACTGTCCCCCATAGAACTAACCTGTCATCACCAATTCAGATGCTATTTCCGTTTCTCTTGGAAACACAGTATGTCTTAGAACATTCACCTTAAAAGGCCATCTGATACAAGACAGAAAGAACATAGTGTAGTTTCTGGCATTACTTTCACATAATCACAACATGGTTTTACATTACAACTGAGACGATTTGTTGCAGGAGCTGGATGTGGACTTGCAGAGCAGCGGTGATGAGTTGATACTGTCGCCAGTGTCCCGTAAAGACAACGGAATCTACCAGTGTCGCCCTCTGGACACCGACGGCTACACCGAGGTCAAAGGAGAAATGCAGCTCACTGTGCACTGTGAGGAACGATCACACATACACACACATACACAGAAAAAACATAAATATAAAAACACACATATAACATATCATATATTTGAAACAGGCTTAGAGACAGAAACAACAAGGAGGTGCAATAGTAAGCTGTAGTGGTGTTGGTAGGCACATTTTTTCACTTGGGAAGGAGCCAGGCTAGCTGTTTCCGCCTGCCTCCAGTCTTTATGCTAAGCTATGCCAACCTAGTCCTGACTCTAGCTCTGTACTTAATGCACAGACATAAGATTGGTCATCCCATCTGGATCTCAGAAAGAAAGCGAATAAACACTGAAGAACTATTCTTTAACCACTGAATTCATTCCAACCAACCATGTGACACTGTGTTTCCTGTGTTTAGACTTGGACCCAGCTGTGGTGGTACCTAAAGACTCAGAAGTCATGCTCAAAGGAGAAGATCTGACTGCAACCTGCAACGCTCTGTCCTCCCTGAAAACATCCACTGTCTGGTACAAGGTATGTACAGATTAGTCATTTTACAGAAAAGTACATTTTTAGGCTAGCTGAAAGCTCATAAATTGTTGGTTATAGTATACATACTGAGTACAGACTCTGCACTTTTTTCAACCGACACATTTCAGAACAGTGCCCTAGCTTTTATTTGGTCATTTTTTCAATATAAACGACAAAATACTATATACAGCGTCTGTAATTCAGAATGAATACAGGCCTTCCAACACTCTTGTCAGCAAACCCTAATATAAATATATTACTGTTAGAAATGACATGAATAAATATATGAGTGAAGTTGAAGTATGAGGGTGTGTGTGTGTGTGTGTGTGTAGAACAGTAGCAGTTTCATCATTAGCTGCAGAATATGCAAACACAATTTGAAAAAAGACTCTTTTGTTTATATTCGCGCAAGACACACACATGCGACCGCGACAGCTTGCGGTTCTATATGAAAGGCGCAGTGACGTCATTTTTGGCCCTCGCTCCTGGGGCCCTGCGTTGAGCATAAACCATGCTTAAGACTCTACAGCCGTGCTAGCAGCTCTGTGAGGCTGTGCTTAGACACAGTGGTTGTTAAATGCTAACGTCAGCATGCTAACAAGCGCACAATGGCAATGCTAACATGCTGATGTTTAGCAGTTGTAGTGTTTACCATGTTCAGCATGTTTATTTAGCATGTTAGCATGCTAACATGTGCTACTGAGGCTGATGGGAATATCATTAGTTTTGTAGGTATTTTGACCATTGTATTTGACACATTTAAATCACCAAAGCTATAACAATTCATCCTTTGGGGACCACAGATGTCTGATTAAAGTTTCATGGAAATGTATCCAATAGTTGTTGAGAAAATGCATCATGCATCTGATAGCTGTTGCTAACTGATGCAGGTCCACTGACCATTCTCAACTGCCAACATCACCTGTTTTCATTCACTGATTGTACTGTACGTATGTGTAGGATGGGCAACAGGTGGGCAAGGGGAACACATTGCACCTGAAGGACGCCACCTATGAAACATCAGGAGAGTACGTATGTGAAGTGACCGTTCCCTCCCTGCCCGCCCTGCACACCAGCGGCTCCGTTAACATCATCGTCCAAGGTAAGTCATCCTGTACACCACTTTACTTGTGATATCAAAGGAAGTTTCCAAATGATAGACCTTTTCTAGAGTCTTCTTCATTAAACATGTGGCTTGGTGGCAGAGCGATCGTCCCCCAATCGGAAGGTCAGGAGCTCGATCCCAGCTTCCCCCAGCATTGTGTCGAAGTATCCTTGAGCCAGATATCTAACTCTCTATCTGAGGTAGAAAAGTCGGCATATCGAAAAATGATGCAATGGCTTAAGGAAACAAATCGATCTTGATGTTACGGTACCTGCTTCTACTTCTTGCAGATGTTTCACATGGCAAAGTTGAATGTAAGCACGCAGATGTCTTTCTATATTGATTTTTACTTTGTATGTCTGTGTTTTTTCTTGCTGGTTCTTAGGCATGTGGCCATGTTTTTGGTGCAGGCCCTTTCTTGGTTATGAATGGCCTCTCTAGTGATTATTTCGCAAACATCGCCCAAATGCATCAGAGTTGCGATTGTGCAGATTTTTCCCCATAAAAAAAACTATGGAGAAAGAGGAGGACTGTGCCCTTTCAAACCACTGGAGGGCTTTTAATGTGAAACATCTGTGCAGGAAGTGTGAAGATCAACTGACAGTAGCTTAACATCAAACGAAAAGTAGAACTGAAATGTATTTGTGAATGAAAACAGTATTTTTGCTAAAAATGAAAACCCCTCAGAGAAGCGTGAAGAGTGGTGAGTAAGACATGACTGTTGTTGTACTGTACTGATAGATTATTGATTAAGGAAATATTGAAATTGCATTAACAGCAAGCAAATTAAAACGGGAGCAGATCGGAAAACAGGCTTGTTTCTGAAATATGATGAACTATACTTACAAATGTAATTCGAGATTTTTCAGTATGCACACTGAATGCTGTGTGTGTGTGTGTGTCTAGGTGGTCCCCAGCTGGTGGGAGTGGAGCAGGAGGTGCAGCTGGAGGAGGCAGCAGGCCGGATGGTAAACCTGAGCTGTGAGGCTCAGGGCCATCCACTGCCCAGCATCTCCTGGACCATCATGGGCAGCCAGGTATCCAGTCTGACTCACAGCACTTACTTTACGATAGGATTAGATGCATTTAGATGCCATTCATCATGCAATATTCATGTACAGTAGATCCCAGGTTTTTTTGCAATGATGCTAACTGTTGACATGAAAATCATGAAAGGGGTGGAGTTAAACCAAGCGTTTTACACTGACAGAGAAAGCACAGGTGTGTGGGTTGCTTATAGTAATTATTCTAGTTTTATTTCTTACATTTTCCTGTGGTACAAATAGTTAAACAATATTTTTTACAACATTTAAGTACTCTATTATAATATTTTGAGTGATTATCATTAAAGATTTGTAAGTTTTTATTCTCTTGTTCTTGTATTTTGGGTTCCTGGCAGCTTTATACTTTGTTAAATTGACAAAATGATAAGTCAGACTAGCTGAGTTTGTGCTGGATTCCACACACGTGGTGCTAAACAAAGACACATATGAATGCAGAGAAAATCTGAAAAAATAAGCAAAATGATGTAAAGATGTGAAACACATGAAAAGTGGTATTTCAGCCAGGAAACATACTATTTTCAACAGGTTTGACAGGGTCTCCTGGACATATTTCTTTGCAAAAGTGGTTAAAAAGTGAAGTCCTTTGCTGGTTGTGAGCACCAGCAGTATTTTGGGAGTATGCTTTGTCCCATGAGATTTAATAGTTAATGCTCACTGATGCAGAGATAGAAATGTCCATGGTGTTCCCAAAACAAGGTGTTTTGTGTGTGTCTCCACAGAACTGGCATGAGGTGGTGAACAAGGCAAACGATCATATAACTCACAGCGTGGTGTCAGTCAAAGTCACCTCAGACATCAGCGCTCTGTGCAACGCCTCCAGTGACATGGGCACTGAAGTCAAGACTTTCAGCATCAAAGCCAGTAAGAGCCTCTCTTTCACTTTGCTCACTTTGGAAAATCTGTATGAGTGGATCATGCTGTGTATTCATGGGATGAAGAGGGAACCATATTCAGGGCTTGAAATTGTCATTAACCATTATTTTGTCTATTTTTATCTTCTAAAATATGTACTAACATTTGCATTTAAACAGTGCTAGTTTGGAAAGAAAACCATTATGTTAAAGGGGCCACATCAGTTTATTTTATTTAATCTCTAAGCCCATTTAATTCCAATCTTTATTCCAATGTGACAGGACTGTTATGGAAAGTGGCTTCTGGTTCATTGAGGGATCTGCAATGAGTTGAAAAGTAATGATATGAAGGAAGGAAGAGTTCTCTCTGCTCTCTCACAGGCTGCATCTGTCATGGTTTTGGCTTTGTGTTTGGTTATTTCCTGTTTTATTTTGGTAAGCGTTCTCCCTTGTGTGTCTTGTCCAGTTTTGCTTCCTGTCTTGTGTGGTTTCCCCGCCATTTCTGATTGCTTTGATTGTTTTCACCTGTGACCTGTTATCTCCCCTTCCTGAGTGTATTTAGTCCTTGTGTCGTTGACGTGTTCTCTGTGCGTTCCTCAGTCTGGTTCTGCCCCTCTGTCTCTGTGGTTCCCCCAAAGGAGTTACGTTGTTTGGGCTTTTTATGGATTTCTCTGTGTTTGACATTACCTGGATTTCTCAGGTGCCTCAAGTTGTTTTGTTTTGCCTTTACGTAAGTAATAAAGTCATTGTTTGTTTCTTCAACCTACCTGCCTGGAATCCTGCATTTGTGTGCTTTTGCTCAAAGTTTGTTTGTGAAACCTTGATTAATGAGCAGGAGGGTTGCTTGCCTCGCTTCTCACAGGGAATTCCTGAATACATTTCCTCATCAAATTGATAATTTTATTGGAGTCTTTTGTTGCTTATTTTATAATGTCAGACTGTGTGCAAGCATAGAATGAAAAGATGTGAAATTTGGACTATGTCTCAATTCTGTAATCAACTATAAAATTGATACATTTTAGGGCTTTTACTACTTTTCTTGTGGTGTTCATGGTCTTTAATTAATACTCTAGCTGTAAAATCAATCCCTGATGCAACCTGTGAGATGAGATCATCACTTTTCAACTCACTGTTGTTCTCCAGCAGTGATACCGCGGTCCTGTCCTATCTGAATGAAGCCGTAAGAAACGTTGACAAGACAAAAAGCCATTACCTTTTAAAGCAGATGTTTTTCCAACTTTTTTGGCTCATGACCCCATAAAGTTCGGCTATGTCTACCTTTATCCCCTCGTCAAAAGGTTCTGACGTGTGTGTATAAAATGTATTTTGGTTGTGTTGGGAACCACTGCTTTTGCAAATGTTCAGTATTACTTATTCTGTCTGTAAAGGGCTTTACATTCTTCAATACCCGCTAGTCAGCTCTGTTCCCCTCACACCTCCAGAAGATAGTCGTGATTACCAAAGCAGCTGTGCTCAAATTAAATTTGAGGTGGGTGTGTATTGGGGGCCCACTCTAAGTGGTGTTCTTCTTGTTTACAGTTCCCAGGGTCACCTCAACTGCTCCCTTCTCTCCTGGTAAGATTGTTGCTCTGCAGTCTCTTCTTGTTAAAGACTTTTCGTTCGCTTCTGTCTCAATGTTCACGCTTTAGACTAACTTCTGTCGGTGACAATGAAGGGTTTGAGGACTATATACATTATTTATGATTTTCATACAGGGACTCTATACCAGCACTGTCTTTGGTTTGCTAGCAGATATTTGGGATGGCCTGTGGGCATATTAAATATTCTGTTTGATATAGAGAAAAATCATAACGCCAGCAAATTCAAGCACGCCAACAGTTCTAATGAAACTAGGGCCGAACGCTCTGCAGTGGTAAAAACATTATTTATAAATCCCAGAATTTTTCATTTTATTTTTTTGTAAATAAACACAAAAAAGTATCAAAACAGTGTCTCACTTCAGTGTCTCTAGACAGTCTTGTTTTATAGTGCATTATTACATACCAGGTGAAATTGCAGTCTGACTTTATCCGAGCAGTCCTTTCGTACCATTTAAAGTCTTCACTAGTCTGTGGGGAATACAACTAGCAAATAAAGAGCATTTGAGAGAGGCCCCCCCCCCAAAAAAAAACCCTGTGTTGCTGCAAGGAAATAAATATTTGGTCGCTTGTTGTTTACTGAGGTCATTAGGGGTTGTCTCTAAACACACATACAGTCCCTTAGCGTGTAGATGCTTCCTACACACACTTAACAAGGAGTGGAAGATCTACTTTAAGAATGAATTACATCACTTTTTTTATGACACTCAGAAAATAACGATGCCGTCTTAGTCTGTTTCTCCCCTTTTTTGGGGATTCAGCATATTCAAAAGGCTGATATGGATAATTCAATGCAGGAACAGCAAATCAATTCCAGAAAATAGCATCACTTTCCTTGGAAAAAGGCCATGAATAAGTTTGTCCCGAACGGGTATTGTAAATTTGATAACTATGGGGCCCAGACTTCAATTCAAAGTGTCGAGTAACAGCATCAACCTGAAATTCAACGATCAATTTAAAAAATGGTTAAGCTCTATTAAGTTTTGTCTTCTCTGTCAGGTTTCACACCAATTATGAGCTCAGTAATTTTAGATCCAAGCAGAGAGAGGGGTCACTAAATGTTGCTCCATTACCTTGGATATTATACCATGAAGCACCTATGTTACGTCTGAAGCAATCTTGGATCATCCTCTTATAGATTTGTGTCCAGATATCATATTTGCATAATTTAATGATAGAAAACGTCTTTAGAAGAAACGATGCTAGCTCAGTGCGCCAATCCAATTATTGATATTACAATATAATTATAACTAGCACAAACTGAACCAGCAGATTATAAATTAAAGTGTAGCCTTTTCTTTTTTTTAAGTGGAATAAAGAAAAAAAAAAATCCTTTTCATTCTGAATGGAGGATGTAATCGAAATAGTCAGATAATAACATTTTTCTGCAATCCTGACACTTTAATGACACTGAAATATAATAGACATAATTTCATGCTTGGCTAATTATTTCTTATGCACGAGGAAATGGCCTTTGTCAAAAGTCACTTAAGAAACTAAATAGTTTAAATAACGCAGTTTGTAGGTGTAAAACAGATGCTTACTCCAGTGATTTAGCTTTGCACTTCCATAAAGCTGGGGGACTCTCAAGACTGATTAAAAAAAGAAGAATGGTTGGTTGAAATAAAGCAGCAGAGGCCGAGATATTCTGACTTTTTGCTCCAAGCTCAAAAAACACTGGATCCTACACTTCCCATAATGCAACCAATAGCATCTTTTTGTGAGACTTTTCCTGCCTGGTAAACGCAATTGAAACACCCCAGGTCTTTCAAACGTACCTGTAAACACAAACTTTATTGATCTAAAATGAAGTTAGTTAAATTGTGATATGGTTCATGACCTCAGTAGTTTATATGGCTGGTACACAGTCACGCCAAGGCTTTGCACACACCCTCACTGTGGCTGCCAATATGGTTAAATGCCACGGCCGTCAAAGTAGCAGATGAGTAGTATTGCTAGATGGACTGACTCTAACGTGTGTGTGTGTGTGTTTGTGCAGCTGAGGGCAGTGGGGTGATCATAGTGGTGATCATACTGTTTCTGCTGCTGCTGGCCATCCTCGGCAGCGTTCTGTACTTCCTGCATAAGAAGGGAAAGATCCCCTGTGGACGCTCAGGGAAACAAGAGATGTGAGTACTTTACTGAAAAGTCTGGTGATATTCTCTATTTTTCTTAATGTCAACAAATCCCATGAAAAGACCAAGAAATTGATCTTACTAACAAGTGTTAGCTGTGTATCAAAATCCTGATATAGCTTATTCCTCTGTGCCTTAAAATAATGAGGAAGAAACATTTCAATGTATTTCTGGTACTCAAAGGGTGCTGAAGCAGAAATGTTTAAAATGAACGGACGTGGGTATAGTAACACAACAGACCACTTGTATTAAAACTTGTCATTTGTAATGATTACCAGTCCCACTGCAGTTACCTGGGTTTTTGTCAAATTCCACACTTGCCAACCCTTCTTTCTGTCCGCAGCACCAAAGAGAAGACCACCAAAGATGACATTGTCGTGGAGATGAAGACCAACGCAAAGAATGAGGACACTGTCCTCCTGAAGGCCGTCAACGGAAACAAAAAGGGCCCTAATGCCCAGGTAACTACTGTGGATGAATACAATGTCATTATTTCACAATATAAAAAAGGTCTCAAAGCCTAAAGACCTGCAGTGTTCACTACACCCCAGAACAGCCAACATTCACACAAGTTAGTTCTTCTCAAGTTTACCAGCTGTTGAGCTAAAATGCAAAGTTTGTCCTGAGGGGGGTGCTAGAGAGAAGCCCATGTCAGGAGATGCAGAGTTGGCTCACTTACATGGTCAACATCCCCACAGAAGTGGTTATAAATTTGGATATGTAAGGTATTTGGGGTGTTTGCCATGGCTTTTGCATCAATTATTTAATGGTTATAAATAAACCCCCACCAGCTGCTAGCATGCAGAAAATATATTCTGATGATATGAGCATGTCTTGACAGGTTTTTGACTTTAAGGGATACTCCCATGTTTTTCAGTATTATCTCCACTGCTTTAGTGCTGTTTCCTTGGCTGTTAAATGTGGCTAAAATGGCTGCTTTTAGTAGCTAGTTAGCAGAATTAATATGAGAATATTTAAGGTTTTAAATTACTTGTCACAGAGGCATGAAACTAGCCATTGGTTTGGTTGTTGTGCGTATTAATACATCGTGCACTGTGATTCATGTTGCTTCTATAAAAACAGGCAACATTCAACACAAGTCACTTTGTGTAGAAATTGTAAATGATTTTAGAGTCTTTCAAAATATTCTGAGTATAAGGTTGTGTTTGTAGATAAAAATGAGACAGTCCTTGTGAAAATTGTTTTAGTGGGGGTTTTTTTGGGAGTTGTAGTAGCGTGTTTTTTTTTCTTCTACCAATGGGGGCGCTAAAGACCAGCATTTTCAAATTGTGCTCGAAGTGCTTTCAAGGAGTAGCTAGACATTTTGGGAAAGACACACAAACGCCTTCTTCCCGACACTGAGAACGTCGATACCATTCTGTGCACTAAATATGTAGCTGGACCCAAAAAGCAAAATCCGCTTACCAGCAACTCGACATGAACAACGTATTAATCACTGAGCATTAGAGGTGCCGGTAGGCGGATATTGTTACCTTTGGACAGAGCTAGGCTAGCTGTTTCCAGCCTTTGTACTAAGCTAAGCTAACTGGCTGCAGCTTCATGTGTAATGGACAAATATGAGCGTGGTATAGATCCTCTCTTCACAGTTTTCAAAAATGTCGAACTATTCCTTTAATATGAAATCATAAGAAAAGCAGGGACATTTATTACATTTTCAGTAGCAGTTATATTAAAGGAAAATTCGGTTTAGTTGGGGTCTCGTTTTTTGTAGTTTTAGTCATCAGTTCAATCAGTTACAATAACATTGTAATAATTCGGCGCGGTGGGGGGGGGGTCACAGTAACCTGAACAGTAACATGTGTTTTCACTACTGACATTACTGTCTGTTGCAATACTTTATTTATTTTTACAGTAGGGAGGTTGTGTTTAGCATATGGATATGCTTCCACGCACACTCAAAGGAAAGAATGCTGCGTACAAACAGTTGTAAACAGAACATCAGTATTGGTGTTCCTACAAAACCTTGGATTATGCTCAGTGACGCGAACAAATATCAGCAAGACACAGCCAATAATCTAACCCTTTACAGACTCGGCAAAGACTTAACCACATCAAAACATGTATTTTGATTGAAGTTTCACTGTAACAGTTAAGAAATTGTAAAGCAAAGATCTCAGAAATTAACTACAATGTTATTATTTCTGATACAAATGACAGCCAGAAACACAAAAATGTCTCTTTTTTTTTGTTTTGTTTTTTTTAATTGCTAAAATCTTGAGTTGTTCGTGATGAGCGTTTGGGTCCAGGCAGTGTGTATATGTGGGTGTGAAGCTGGCGTTTACATTGATGTCCTCCTCTGTCCTTCCAGTAAAGTCCCTGATGGTTCAGCAGAGACGTTGTGCAGGAGGCAGGACACATGAAGCCAGCAGTCAGTGTGCGTTGGAGCAGAGGAGGCAGTAGACCCTCCCACTGATCTGAGACCTGCAGGGTAACACCACCTCACAGGCCGGACGTTCCCCCATCATGCTTTGTTCTCAGCAGTATTCAGTAGATTTAAACACAACCACATCCATATACAGACATCAAACACACACACACAGGTATGTATGTTCAGATGTGTATTTTCCTTCGAATGACTATTTGCTTCCTGGACATCCAGTTTCTCTTTCTTTTGTACTATTTCTTCAAACTGTTTGCAGCTCTTGGCTGTTGTTCAGTGTGTGTATCATGTGCATCATCAACTATTCTTTTTTTTATTTTATGAAAGTGTATATATTATATATATTTTGTTATTTAAGATATTTTGGCACTCAGATTTTCATTTCATGGGTCATGTGCATGTTGATCTGTGTTCATGGGGTCCAGGTGAGTTTCAGGATATGAGGTCAGAGACCAAACGCTTGCTGCTCCTCTGTGGCAGCGCTTTACTGTTGGTTCAGTCACACTGACAGAAGGCTTGTCAGTGTGTTTGCTTTGGTTTGATTTTTGATTGATACCAATATTTGTAGAAATGGACATTGAAATGTAACAAAAAAATGACAAATACTGAAGTGTTTCCTCTCGAATTGATGTCTTGTCTTGGTGTAAAAACCTCTGATCTACAGTTAAATCATCGGGAGACACTAAAGCTTGAAACGCAGGATCATAAAAGTGATAACATCTATACAACTTGTCAGTCAGACACACTGGCAGCCTTCTTTTGCAAACTGCTGTCAAGCCCTTGTACTGTTTGTAAATACATGTAGTGTACAGACCTGCTAGTGGTGGCCTTGGACTGTTACTGAAAGTGAAAAGGTCAAAGGTTAGTGATCTGCTGTGCCTGTTTTGAGAATTCATCATACACTGAATTTGTTTTTCCCTTCTTTGGTTTGCTCTGTGTGTTTTCTTTGTTTCCACTGAGAGCTAATTGGGCCTGAAGAAGTGTTCCAGTGTTTTTTGCATGTTTGACATGTTTACTACACATAAAGCATGCAGTACTGCTGACCATAAGTTTCTGTACAGTTTGAGAATCAACTGGCAGACACATAAAACTTGTTTTGCTTAGATAATCCATCTCAGTTTAGTTTTCCGTTAAAAGTTACAATATTATTCCACGTTATCGCAGTTTTTACTGCAGAAATGTCTGACCATCTTTGAAAAACCAGAGAGTTGTTAAAGAACACTTCCTGTTTTCCAGAATCCGTAAAGACTCCTCGTATCATTCGGCTCAACCAAAGATTCAATCTGCTTCATTTTTAACCCATATTCTAAAACGATAGCCGGAAATGACAAATCACCGTGCTCTTCATTGTGTAAGAAAAGATTAATTGAGCAAAAGAAACTAAAACGAAACCCCAAATTTATTTCAACATTTAGATATTTCTTAATCCAAGCAAAGACGGTGGCTGGCAGTGACATAGTGCATCTCCTGCCCGAGTTAGATATTATTTTATTTGTTCTTATTGTTTGTTTGGATCTCCATTAGCGTCCACAAAGTGGTCGCTACTCTTCCTGGGGTCCACACAACCACAAGTACACTAAGCCACAATATGTTTTTGTACAAAAAAAGCAAATTAAGTCTTTTTATTTTTTTTATAAATCCTGATTGGTTAAAAGTCTGAGGATTCTTGAAGTACCTTCAGAAGAAGTGTAAGTGTTTTTTTAAAAAATTTTTTTAAACGATCTTGGTTTTTTAAAAGACCGTCAGGGATTCATTTTTCAGTTAAATGGCACAAACTGGAGTTAATACACAGGATTCTTAGATGGTCAGTGTGCCGAGTTTATAGTAAACCAACTGAAACATGCGACAACACTGGTATGCTCCTTTTAAGGGCCCGTGTTGTGAATATGATGTACTGATTGCTCACTGAGTAGGTTATTGTGTAAAGATAACATTTTGTCGCTGCGAGCGCTACATTGCCCACATGACTTGCAACATTAACAAAGTAGTGATGTTTTCTTTTTTTCCCCCACTGAGTTGAGGTGTTAAAGTTGTAGAAATATCCAGGTACAGGACGTCCTCAGGCAAGAAGTGTCCTCATGTGCAAGTGTGATGCTCTAATTATGGTTTAGAGAAGCTGCACAAAGCCATAACACCAACCATGGCTGGTGTGCAGTCAAATATTTCTGATTTGCTCCTCGTCTTTTCAGTTTAATACAACTTTAAACACGACCTTTTTTTGGGGGGGGGGGTTCTGGATTTTTCAACAGTGGGAAAACAAGTTTGAAACTGAACATTGCAATTATGTTCTTTCTTTCTAAATGTGTGTAAATTAAGTACTGTACATGTGATTCTTTGATGCTTGCGTTTTTTAAAAATTGTTTTACAAGAAAATAAGGCCAAATAAAAACGGTTA
>CM022491.1:1265560-1292759 GCA_011952105.1 Coreoperca whiteheadi | reverse complement strand
AAACGCTTTTCCCCCCCCCCCCCCCAGTACAAACTGTAACCGTGGGTTCTGTGGCTCATCCTGAGTATCTACCACCGTTTCTGTAAAGAGAGCCTGCTGTTGAGACTCCAGCTTAGAGCCCCACCTCTGTGTGGAGGCAGACCCAGGCCCAGAGTCCACCGCAAAGGGCGTGTGTTACCCTCTCCCACAGAAAACGCTGCTCCTGAACTGACTGAAAAAGAGCTCGTTTGTAGTCCGGCCTTCACGTCCAGGTAAGTTATTACATCACATTGTTGCTGACGTCACAATGCGCACCTGCCGGAAGAGTTCAGCCCGCGGCACTGCCAGCTGTAGAGGAACCGTCCTTCATATTGTCTTCCACACAAGGAGCGTTGAAGAGTCAGTAGTGAATGTTTATTATAACACTGTTCCTCAGGACCACAAACCCAACCGTTCTCTGAGCTGACGTCAGGTCACGGAGCGCTGCTTGGTGAACCTGCAACACTTCGGGGTCTCCTAAACCTGACTCCCGGAAGACGCTGCGGTCCCAGCTCTGTTTGGCCGCGCTGGAGATTCAGAATCACGACCTGTAAGTTTGCTTCATTAGTTGTGGATTATCTTTAAAACAAACAACGCAACGTTACCGAGTGCGGAGCTGCAGGTCGCAGCTCGAAGCTGTAATGTGGCGCTGAAGATAATCTGCGACCGTTCAAGTGGTTTTGTTGCTCACCTGTGGGGCCCATTTTTACCTGAGATTGTGTCGCAATATGGCCACCGGCTGTGTATTTCCAGACGCGGAACAATGCTGCTGTTTGGCTGTAGATTAATGAGTTAATTAGTACTAGCTGCGACGTTACTGTCGCAGGCAAATGTGACGTCAGGCCTCCGCTAACTTTGTAGCCAACGTCGTCCATTTGTTTACATGTGTTGTGTGCTGGTTAGCTAGCAGATACTGCAGAGTCTTTTCCTGTGATTTTTGTTGTTTTAGTGACTTGCCACTAGTCTCAGTAATAGACGAGCGGCGGGCTACAGCGGTCTGGTTAGCTCCCTTCTCTCTAACTCCACTGTAAACAGACTTCAGTGAGTAAAAACCCGTGTTCTCCTTAGTTTAAGTGTTAGCAAGCAGTAAAGGTCCACTTAGATATCACCCAACTGCGGTTCCCCTCCTTTTTTAGCATCTTTTAGCTCATTGTTTTGGTTTTATGGCTGTGATTGTATTGTTTTGGGTCGCAGTCTCATTAACTTCGTTTCCAGTGAAGAAGCTCTGATAAACCCACGGTTGTGCTGCCAGTACTTCACGGCCGTCAAAGTTAGCAACTAAAACATCAACACAGTGGAGCATTTAGCAGCTAAAGAGCCAAATATTTCCCCCAGGAGTTGGTGGAGAAAACCAAACAGGTAAAAGGAGAGTGAATATGGGATTTGCATTCATCAGGTAGCCAGAGAAACAACTAACTGAATCCCAACGCTGCTGTGTAACTGCTGGATGTGTAAATTAGCATCGTTTTACTAACATACTCGCCATGTTAACTTAAAGGTGTCAGTGTTGTGTTCAGCGCTTGTTGAATTGTTGAAATTGTGTTCGCTCACCTTTAGTGGCCACAAAAACTGATTTAAGTAGCCCACATGCTGAATAAGAATACTTTTTAAATCATACACTGATGAAGCCTCACTTTGTCTAAATAAGTCCATATTTAGCCACAAAGACTTTTGCACAGCCTCTACATTTGTTACTTTTTCTGCTTTAAATCGCTAACAATATCATAAGCAGCTAATATTAAAATACCTTAAATGTAGAAAGCTTGAGGCTTTTGCAGACACTGTTGACTGAATGACAAGAATTGTTTTATTCTGTGGCGAGTAATAGTTTACTTACTCAAATAATTATTGGAAACTGAAATTTTCATTGGCATTTAGTCATTGCAGACAGAAATGACAGATCACATGTTAAAGAAAATACTGTTTAATTAAAAATCTTAATGGCTTAGGCATGAAAACATGGCAACACAACAAATGCTGAGGATATTAAAGACAATAAATAAAATCATATTTACACAAGCAGTAACATAGCAATGAAAACGTTTTAGTAGGCAAGTTCTTGTTGAAAAGGCTAGTTATACCATGATTATGCCCCACACATCATTATCCAGTGGATCTGAACCAACACACCACTCTGAGGGAAAGTGTGTGAGACAGCGGGGCCTCTGGCAGTGATTCAACATGACTGTCAGCCTCAAGTGTATCCTCACACAGCGGCACTTTCACGGTCAACACAAAGCTGGGGGACTGGCGACGCATTCTCCGTAAATCAACACGAGCGGCTCTTAAATGCTTTTGGTTCGGGGCAATTAAAGCTGCAAGATTTCAGCAGGGACATGATCAATGTACACTAGGCACACATTTTACTGCTTTTCCTTATTGTTTTACTACACCAACGTACAGTTTGTTTCCTTACTACTTTCATCACATTACGCCAGTGCTTCTCAAAGTCTTCCTGTCATTCCCCCCCGCAGAAGCTGAAAAAAAGTTCATCGACAAAACAAGACTTCGTGTTGGTAAGTGTCGATGCTTTGGGGATCGATCCAGCCACCCCAAGTATCAGCGCATTCATTACGGTTGCACATTACATTCACTAAATTTAAAAAAAAAATAAAAAATTGGAGACGGTTTATTATTGTGAAATGGTATGTTAGAATTAGTAAAAAGTACCTCATAATTTCAACAAAACTAAATCATACTTGCAAGATAAGGTCTGCATTTTTCCCCCTTTTGTGAATGCAGCGTACAACCGTGACAACGATCTGTTTGAAGGTATTTTAAAAACCGTGTTTCCATTACATATTTTGTCCGCCAGGGAGCGCTAAAGTTTATTTTTCAAATGTAAAATATGCAGATTAGCACGTATCTTGGTCACAAATCTTTGTAAATCAAATTTAGGGGATCAAAAGTGTCCATAACATTTCTATTTAACTCTCAAACATAAATTTTGGCCTAAAATAACAGGGGCTCTAAATCTCTCGTGACACTGTGTGGATTATTGTAACCAAATTAGACAGCTGTAGAGTTTAAAATAGGGGGAAGTGAATGGGCCTGGGGAAGCAAAACTGATTTTAGAATATTAAATATAGTGGTTCTCTTTAAATCTAATGTGGGTAAGGTAACAATAAGAAAGAAAATCCAATCCTTTGAATGTTTCGGTAAGTGAGTCGTGAGTTAGTGCTCGTCCACAACACTGCCAACATTGTATTGTCGTCCCTACGTGACCTTTAGCATCTGTTCGTTCATTACAGTCAACCCCGGGTTATAACTGAGTACCTGAGTCCACATGACAACCTTCAGTGTTTTGCTTTTAGAGCTCAATAGAAATCATTAATTCAAACTGATTTCTCAGTGAACCCACTGAAGCTGTTCTGGGTACAAATGTGATGCTGAGCTAAGAAATCCAACAGCACACGTTAAAGTCCTTTTTGCAGTTTAGTAAGAAACTACAAGAGTATACAGAAGCTTTTGAGTAAATAAACCAGCCTTCAGTGTCAGACCACCTGGATTACTGGCAGGCAATCATGGAATTAAATGACAAAATAAACTTCTTAAAATTCAGCCATTGTTAGTACTATACACAGCACAACACCCTATGAGAGTACTTAAACATTAAACGTGTTATTTCATTATAGAGCCATCATTTAACCGGGAGTGGAGGGGAAATATGGAGTCACGTTCGACTTTTCTAATACCATCGAAAACAGAGCGAGCCACTGTGACGCGTACGACATGAAGCCCTGCAATACTGCACTGTGACATTCACATTCATCAGCATGAGCGCGCGCGCACACACACACACACCACAGAGTTAATCACTAATTTCCCACTGAACGCGCATCGCTACATATTCGTACGCCACAATTTGCCAAGAAGCCCGTAAAGCACCAGAGTGAACGGCTGCCAGCAGTGGGACACAGAGTCAAGAACAACGATCCGCAAGGTCCCTCGACTGATCAAAAACACTTAGCTTAATGAGAGAATGTACTCCGACTGAGGGGAAACACGGCCACAGCACGAGTGGACCTCAGCAAAGTACGACAGGGTCAAAGCTTGGCTACACAGAGCTCACATTACAAGGCTTCAATTCTCCATGTATGCTGCGTTCAGGTCATATCGGACTTGTCTGCCTCTACTGAGCTGCTCCTTAAACCAAACTGGATGCTGGATACCTCACGTCATCAATCTTCAAGTGGCGATTACGAGTAAACGAGAGATTTTGAGGTTTCAATGTCAGCCACTTTGCACTGGAATAACAGTTCAAGATAATCAAAATAATGTATTTTCACACTAAAATTCCACTTAGAAAAGCAAGTAATACCTGTTGCAGCTTTTTACAAATGACTTTGGATGCGAGTATTTCAATGACTGGACTAGAAAGAGGATGTAGTTGTCATGTCGTTCGTCTGATACGACGTGAACGCAGCATTACTCCTCAGAGTAAAGCCTATCAGCAAATACTTGTGGCCCTGCAGGAAAGTGCTTGGTAAATGCTATCCATGATAATGGCACAGAGTGGAGACAGAGAGGATGGGCGTGCCTGGAGCGACTATGTGGCGATATGTGCCGTGGAGGGGATGGAGACAAACTCGCGCAGGATGTTCTTGGCCGTCTCCAGGTTGTTCTGGGCGATCATCAGGGCTTTCTGGATGTCCTGGATGGAGTAGCCTTGGGACACCAGGCATTCAATCTCCCCGTTTAGGGCCAGACTTCCAGGGCCTGCAGGAGGAGGGGAGGGGGCAGACGAGGGACCAGGGAGGTTTGGCAATGGAGCAGGAAATTCCCGGTTTACAGGCAGAGGCCGTCGGTCTGAGTTGGCTCGCCGTGGGAGAGGTTTGGGGGGACGTTCAGGGTCGACACCTGCTGCAAACACACCTGTCAACACACAGGTGAGTAGACAACAGTCAGTGAAAGTGGGAAACTGTGTTTGATTCAAATTCTCTGATGAGGAAGGTCCAGACTTGCAGTGAGCAGATTTTAA
This sequence comes from Coreoperca whiteheadi, assembly GCA_011952105.1. Taxonomy (NCBI): domain Eukaryota; kingdom Metazoa; phylum Chordata; class Actinopteri; order Centrarchiformes; family Sinipercidae; genus Coreoperca; species Coreoperca whiteheadi. The sequence goes on along the minus strand of CM022491.1, from coordinate 1,287,760 downwards.
GATAATAGTTTTGAGAGTAAATTAATGGTGTAAATCAGAAGCTCCTTTCGTCTCCATCCAACTGACACTTAGGGCTACTCATCCAGAGGAGCTCAGAACGTGTGACTGGGTCAAAATGCTCCAGAAACAAACAAATAATTTGAGATTGTTTTTTGTCAAATGCTGTTTCCAAGGCCAAATATAAACAGTCAAGCACAAATTATTAAAATGCCTAATAAACGGTTGAAATGTATCAAAGGCTGGTGAATCTACATTGTTGTTCTCACAGAAAAAAAAAAAAAATTAATTAAGGCTTTATGTATATCAAGCTGTGGACTTCTGAGAGCTACCAGGTAAACGACATGATTTTGGGGCCTGTGTCACCACTAAAGAGTTCATCTTCAAATAACTTGATTTTAAGACCGCAGATGTTCTAGAAAATACATACTGGCTTCTACAGCACTGTCAATGCTGAGAGTGCTGAAGGCAGCTGAGGGACCGCTGACATCTGACAGGGTTCTTCTGGTGGGGGCGGGAGGGACGACCGGTCTGGGACAGTCATACTCGTAAACATCCTCCACACTGATCTCCTCCTGCTTGTCCTGGGGAACCACAGCTGAATGTTGAGGGAGGTCTGAAAAACAAACGTCACAGTGATGACTGCCTGTACTCAGTAAGCAATACACAGTTCACAGACTGAGCCACCAGAAAAACTAAGCCACAAAAAGACGCTCATTGCATTTTACACTTACATTATCTCCAATCATCAAAGCATCCAATACTACGTTACGGAAGTAATGTCTTCTTCTTTTCCTTTCGGCTGCTCCCTTTCAGGGGTCCCCACAGCGAATCATGCGCCTCCATCTAACCCTGTCCTCTGCGTCCTCTTCACTCACACCAATTAACTTCATGTCCTCTCTCACTACCTCCATAAATCTCCTCTTTGGTCTTCCTCTAGACCTCCTGCCTTGCAGCTCCAACCTCAGCATCCTTCTACCAATATATTCACAGTCTCTCCTCTGAACATGTCCAAACCACCTCAATCTGGCCCCTCTGGCTTTATTTCCGAAACATCTAACATGAGCTGTCCCTCTGATGTACTCGTTCCTGATCCTGTCCATCCTCGTCGCTCCCAAAGAGAACCTCAACATCTTAAGCTCTGCCACCTCCAGCTCTGCCTCTTGTCTTTTCTTCAGTGCCACTGTCTCTAAGCTGTACAACATCGCTGGTCTCACCACCATCTTGAACACCTTTCCTTTCATTCTTGCTGATACTCTTTTATCACACAACACACCTGACACTTTTCTCCACCCGTTCCAACCTGCTTGCACTCGCCTCTTCACCTCTTTTCCACAGTCTCCATTGCTCTGAACCGTTGACCCTAAGTACTTAAAGTCCTGCACCTTCTTCACCTCTGCTCCCTGTAACCTCACCGTTCCACCTGGGTCCCCCTCATTGACACACATGTATTCTGTCTTACTGCGGCTAAGCTTCATTCCTCTGTTTTCCAGAGCAGACCTCCATCTCTCTAGATTCTCCTCCACCTGCTCCCTGCTCTCACTACAAATCACAATGTCATCCGCAAACATCATAGTCCATGGAGATTCCTGTCTAACCTCATCCGTCAGCCTGTCCATCACCAGAGCAAACAAGAAGGGGCTCAGAGCCGATCCTTGATGCAGACCCACCTCCACCTTGAACTCCTCTGTCACACCTACAGCACACCTCACCACGGTCTTACAGCTCTCATACATGTCCTGCACCACTCTTAACATACTTCTCTGCCACTCCAGATGTCCTCATACAATACCACAGCTCCTCTCTCGGCACCCTGTCATACGCTTTCTCTAAATCTACAAAGACACAATGCAACTCCTTATGACCTTCTCTGTACTTCTCCATCAGCATCCTCAAAGCAAACACTGCATCTGTTGTGCTCTTTCTAGGCATGAAACCATATTGCTGCTCACAAATGCTCACCTCTGCCCTTAGCCTAGCTTGCACTACTCTTTCCCACAACTTCATTGTATGGCTCATCAGCTTTATTCCTCTGTAGTTGCCACAGCTCTGCACATCTCCCTTGTTCTTGAAAATTGGCACCAGTACACTTCTCCTCCATTCCTCGGGCATCCTCTCACTCTCCAAGATCTTGTTAAACAAACTAGTCAGAAACTCTACTGCCACCTCTCCTAGACACTTCCATACCTCCACGGGTATGTCATCAGGACCAACTGCCTTTCCACTCTTCATCCTCTTCAACGTCCTCCTCACTTCACTCTTGCTAATCTTTGCTACTTCCTGCTCCACACCAGTCACCTCTTCGTTCCCTTTCATTTTTCTCAACTCTTCAAAGTACTCCTTCCATCTTCCCATCACACTCCTGGCACCTGTCAATACATTTCCATCCTTATCTTTAATCACCCTAACCTGCTGCACATCCTTCTCATCTCTATCTCTTTGTCTTGCCAACCTGAACAAATCCACCTCTCCCTCTTTAGTGTCCAACCTAGCATACAAGTCCTCATATGCTCTTTGTTTGGCCTTTGCCACCTCTACCTTCACCTTATGCTGCATCTCCCTGTACTCCTGTCTACTCTCTTCAGTCCTCTCAGTGTCCCACTTCTTCTTTGCTACCCTCTTTCTCTGTATACACTCCTGAACTTCCTGGTTCCACCACCAAGTCTCCTTGTCCACTTTCCTCTTTCCAGATGACACACCGAGTACCCTCCTACCTGTCTCCCTGATCACATTAGCTGTAGTGGTCCAGTCATCTGGGAGCACTTCCTGACCACCCAGAGTCTGTCTCAGCTCCTCCCTGAAAACTAAACAACATTCTTCCTTTTTCAACTTCCACCAATTCGTCCTCTGCTCTGCCTTTGTCCTCTTCATCTTCCTCACCACCAGAGTCATTTTACACACTAGCATCCTGTGTTGTCTGGCTACACTCTCCCCTACCACTACTTTACAGTCACTGGTCTCTTTCAGATTACGTCTACACAAGATGTAGTCCACCTGAGTGCTTCTCCCTCCGCTCTTATAGGTCACCCTATGTTCCTGCCTCTTCTGGAAGAAAGTGTTCACTACAGCCATTTCCATCCTCTTTGCAAAGTCTACCACCATCTGTCCTTCTGCGTTCCTGTCCTGAAGACCAAACCTGCCCATCACATTCTCATCACCTCTGTTCCCTTCACCTACATGCCCGTTGAAATCTGCACCAATCACCACTCTCTCACCTCTGGGGATGCTCTGCATCACTTCATCTAACTCACTCCAGAATTTCTCCTTCTCTTCTAACTCACATCCTACCTGTGGGGCATAACCACTCACAACATTGAACATCACCCCTTCAATTTCCAGCTTCAGGCTCATCAACCTGTCTGACACTCTTTTCACCTCAAGAACATTCCTCAGAAACTCCTCTTTCAGGATAACTCCTACTCCGTTTCTCTTCCTATCCGACCCATGGTAGAACAACTTGAACCCTGCTCCTAAGCTTCTAGCCTTGCTACCTTTCCACCTGGTCTCCTGGACACACAGTATGTCCACCTTCCTTCTCTGCATCATGTCAATCAACTCTCTAGCCTTCCCTGTCATAGTCCCAACGTTCAAAGTCCCTACTGTCAGTCCTACATTCTTAGCTTTCCTCTTCTCTCTCTGCCTACGAACACACCTTCCTCCTCTGTCTTCGACCAACAGTAGTCCAATTTCCACCGGTACCCTGTAGGTCAACAGCACCGGTGGCGGTCGTTGTTAACCTGGGCCCCGACCAATCCGGTATGGAAGTCATTGTCATGATTCGCATTTTTAGTTTGGCATGTGTTTTACATCGGATGCCCTTCCTGACACAACCCTCTGCATTTATCCAGACTTGGGACTGGCAAATGAAGACACTAGCTTGTGCCCCCCTGCGGTTGCATTTACAGAAGTAATGTGATTACAGTAATAAAACTAGTCATACTCTGACTGACTCCAAGATAGCTTTGGTGTTGCATTAAGGGTTCAGTGCCAGAGTAACACTGGTACAAGAATAAGAATAAAACAGCAAAATATTCCCCTTTATTTTCCCTTCGGACAGTGATAATTAGGTGTGAATGTTACCCAGGTCAAGGGCCTGTTCTGTCTCCGAGGAGCCAGCCTGGGCCTGGATATTACACATGGACTCGTAGACTTGGGGGTCCTCTGAGTCACTGTCAGCCACCTCAGTGCTGGGAGAAAGAGAGAGTGAGTGAGTGAGAGAAAAGTCACTTGGGGTGCTATCATATGTCATTATTTATGTCCAGTCTTTACACAAAATCTAAAAAAGAAGCAAAAATACTCTAGATTTCTGATATTTGTCATCTCATCACAGGTCTGAACACACATTACCAATATAAGAGAATAGAAACCATTAGGGATATACAGTATTTCAGTACTTCTAAAACAGTACTTATTTAGCATATTGAATAAAACCCTTTTCTGCATGCAATATAATCAAATAAAACACTACTTTACATCTTCTGATGACAACTTGAGAAATTCCCTTTCCAACTCTGCCTAAAAAATATATAATATCACTAATGATACTAAGATATTTATGCTACTAATGGTACTGAATTTTAAGATGCATCAATTGTGCATGAACCCAGAGCTGCCACTGCTTCTCACCAGCTTTAGGTTCATAACATAACACTCAGGTTTTATCACAACAGAAGCATTTCTAGTCATTCTTCCTTCGGTGTTTGGATTCTAGTCCTGTATTTTATGACTCTCTCGTCATTTCATCAAAACAACAAGTAATATTGCCGCCCTCTTGTCACACGTTGCATTGGCTTCATCCCCCTTAAATTATTTACTCAAGGAGATGAAAAATAGCAAATATGTGAAAGGGAGGAATGTGTGGGTTTAGGAATGGGCCGTCCGTGGCCAAACAAAACTGAGGCTCCAGAGCCCCCTGGTGGACCAATTAATAACTGCTGCAGATAGTGTAGCAGTTGGTCCAGTATCACTGTATGTGCAACCCTGTCCAGTTATCCGTGCAAAATGTGTAACAGTCTTATGATATCTAGTGAGTGATCAGTATCAAATTCCTTAGTGTGAAAGACACTCCTCCATTATGGTAACCTAACTTGGGACAATTCAAATCAACATCAAGTAATAAATCAGATTATAAACTACATCCTGACCTTTTTCCAAAAGTCTACCTCCACAATTCACTTTTAGTCGAAATCTCTGTGAAGACTTCATTTTCTTCATGATCATTTCAGGACAATGAATGGCACCACTGCGTGTTCTCCTGTTCACCTGATGTCATTGTGGTGGTTTGCCTGGGTCGGTGGTGGTGGCACCAAGGAGCCTGTTATGACCCAGGGGCCACCAGAGGCTGGAAGAGAGGTTGGACTCATGTACTCATTCTCCTCACTGTCAGACGACGGCCTCTCCCCGCTCGACACCGCTGACGCTGGCAGAGATCTGACGTAGATTGATGACACAAAGCATGACGGGACTGTCTCAACTTTTTCCATTTGTGGTTTATAAATCTCAAGGTTCACTTACTTAGCTATTACCAAAGCTTTACATAAAATCCAAACAGGGTCATTTATCTTGCAATATGCATGCAGGGTACACATTATGCCTTTATATTTTAGACGATCTGACTCACTTGACTTCTTCACATATTTGAAATAATTTAACTGACTTGCAGCAGTGAGAGAGATACTGTATGCTGGTTGTGTTCACAGGCCAAAAGGCATTTTATGTATTAACTAAGTTCTGCCTCATCAGGTTACTGAAACAGCAGAGCTCAGTACCTTGCAGCCAGGCAGTAGACAGCGTTAGTAGCTGCCTGGGGTTTGCTTCCCTCTCCACCGGACCCATTGCTCTGAGGGGTGGAGGACAGGGCTGTCAGGGCCTTGGCTACCGGACGTGGGACCATGTAGTTGGAAGCCCAGATGGACTGGTCAGGGGTGGAGGGCAGGGGTCTCCTCTGGAGTCTGGAGTCTTGGCCAACCAGCGAGGGGCGCTCCGGAGGGGGAGGAGGGGGCAGCTCTCTCAGGGCTGGAGGCAGAGGTAGAGGCTTATCTCTGTGGGTGGCTGGCATCTGGAGTGGAGGTAAGATTGGATGGTGGTGTGTTAACCAGCAGAGATGTGAAGACATCTGTAGACACATCCTTGTATTTCTGTACTGATGAAGACCTCACATTGGCTGGCTGGTAGTAGATCTGACTAGGTTTGATGAGAGGGCTTGACGTGCAAAAATGTAGAAAATGCCCCCTTTTTGTTTCCCCGGTGAGGAATAGCCTCATATTCGCTTCATTTCAACTTTGAAATGTATTTTTGCACTGCATGAGGACTGTGGATTTTGTAGCCAGTATTGAGAGGGAGAACAATCACAACGACCAATAACTCTTGAAATGTACCTAAGGGTATGCGAGTATTGTTTTAAGACAGACCTGAAAAAATGTGAGCCTCTCCTTTAATTCTAACCTCAAGTCCTAATCCACAACCAGGGGGTCCGAAGCTCTGTTGTGCACACGCTTACCTTGACTGTGGCTCCCTGACCCTGTGTGCTGTGGCAGCTGGAGGGTCTCTGCGGCAGGAGGTCCAGCCGGGGGGGCACTGGAGGCAGCTGAGACACTGGAGACGGTGGGCGCTCTATCTGCACATTTATACACACACACACACACACACACACACGTGTAGATTTAGAGATGCTGCATGGCACAGAGCAATGAGATGTAAATGTCACTACTATAATCTAAACTAATACAATGAAGACAGTTCTGAAAAAGCCAATTTAGTCAGCAGTGACTAAAATGCCGCCACATAGATTCCTGAGACTAAATATGATCAGGTGAGTGTCTGTGGAGTTGATGTTCCAGACATATAAACCTTTTGTATGTCGTCCTCTTACCCGTACCTTGGTGCAGGCCAGCCTGCTCATGACAAGGTGCTGGTCCTCCAGGCGATCATCCTCTTCCTCGTCATTGCCGGCAGCTTCTGCTCTGCTGGACCCCTGGAAACCGGCGAAGGAAGCCCCGCTGGCCTTCGGATGGAAGGGGTCCACTACGATGGGCTCCGTGCCTTTAATCTCACAGCGGCAAAATGGGCAGCCCTGACCCTCTGACTCCTGACAAATACAGACAGGAAGCAAAGTTTCAGATTTGAGGGAGCAGAGTAAGGCCTTCAGATATGAGACACTAAGCTTTTGCTCAAAACACAAATTACAGCTGCAAGCTTCTTTCTAAGTGAGAGCTCAAAGGGAGATACAGGGAACTTGCAAACTACCAATGAGCATCAGCTAGATAGGCTGAAGCAATAAAAGTGATCAAAACAAACAGTAGCAGGGTAGAGCATTTAAATCCCTTAAGTTCTTCCACATTTTCATGTTATACCTAAATTTACATTGGTTAAAAGGCAAAATCCATGATCCAAAAGTATAAAAAAATGGTGAAGAAGAGAAGGGAGTGCAGAACATCTGCAGAAAGAGCAGAATTTCATTATCAGCAGTTTAACATTGAAGAATTTTGAACTTAAGAAAGGGAAGTACAATTGCTCTGAATTGATGAATCTGTAAGTGAGAATACTATTTCTGTTCTGAAACTCAGAGCAACAGAGGGGTGAGTATAACATTACCATGTTGCACTTATGGAAATAATGCTGTGGAAATGTATATTATGCTGAATATATCATGTGAGCCACCATTTCAAATGAAAACCCCTATGAGGATAGGGTGGGATTATGTCCTGTGGTCATCTGAAATTATTTTATTGTGAAACATTTAAGCAGGAAGTGTTGTGTTTTACTGACAGCATCTTAACAGCACTCGAAAAAAAGGCAACAAGCAAGACATTTGAAATAATTAATCAATCAAAACAGGACTTCTGTTAGAGAAGAGGGCTTAAACACGGAGGCAGCTCTAGCATCAACAAAGAAATGGACTTCCCTTCTGACCGTCAGGATTTACAGAGCCGCTATAAACCAATGTAATAAAACTTTACAGCGTGCGGGCAGCCTCACCTGCCAGGCAGTCAGACAGGAGGTGCACATCAGGTGTCTGCAGGGCTCGATCTTCACATCCTTGTCGTTCTCTGCACAGATCTTACAAAGCTGGAAAGTGGAGCCCATCTCACAGTACAGCTCATACTGCTCCTATAGGGATGAAGGAGGGAGAGGAGACACCGGTTGTTCACAGTGAAGATCGTAGTTGCAAAAACAGTCTCAACCTAGAGGTTTTTTTTCACTCATTGTTATTAGTTATCATCAGTAAGATTATATTTATTCATAAATATATATTAGATGTTTTTGTATAATAGGCATCTATGTCTACTTCTATCGAGCAGAACAATGGTCCGTATATTGTAGCATAACATGGTGGCAGTAATTTGCATTATGTATCTTTTGCAGCGTGACTACCACACTTGTGTACTAAAAACAGCTTTCCTGAGGCACAAGAACAGGGTTGACTGGTTTGCAGATGAGAAACAAACAAGGCCAAACCTGAGTAACTTTGATGTGGTCCTGTGGAGAAGGTTCACACAGCCCTGTTAGGTCTGGGTTCTGTGCACGACCATCTGGGAACAGATAGCTAGAGAACCGCCGCATTCGTAAACACACAAACACACAGGTCAGTATTATATAAAATGACTTAACTAAGCCATAAAAAAAAAAAAAGAATTTAAGTTAAAAGACGCTGAAACGCTGCATAGAGCTAAGGGAAAGTACAGAGTTGGTAATAATTCTCTGTGGGTTCGTCACTACGAGAGAACCTTGTCATATTACACAGTCGATTTTTCTATTCATTCATTAGAGCGGCGTTAAGAGCAAGAATCACCGCCTCAGCTGAATGCTGTTGTGTATTTAAACTGTACTTCCTCTCACGTACCTTATTTTTGTGTCGCACTACTGCATTTTTAGTAATTTTTTGGTCATGTGATGATTGTTTGCAACATACTAAACACATAAATCAAAAGCAAAGATGGGGATTTTCCTGCAGGAGGTGTTTGATAGGTTTTTATGGACATTTCAATATTTTTTGTAACTGTTCTGAATCCAAGCTGACTACAGCTGCTGTCCTCCACCAAGGAGCAAGCTACAAATGTTTTACAGCCACATTGGAGGAATGTTTGCTACTGTAAGCATATATTTTCAGTGGTCGCATTCCTTCCATGCTGTAACAAGACTCACTGTACAGGACTACAAGTTATTTTACTCATGGTTAAAGCTCTACTGTATGTGCTGACTTTTGAATTGAGAATTATTAGTATTATTATTACTACAAGGCCTTACCTTCAGACCCTTCAGAAGAAGATTAACTAAAATGATATAAACAATGTTGTAAACATTCCACATGCGTTTCTTAGTTCGATTTGAAAGGAGTGTTTAGCACACAATTTAAGTCATCAAAAGTGCAACAGACGACAGCCGTGACTCTGACCTTCTGTCTATATTGTGTGACGTTACCACAGAGCTCTGATAACCCCTAGTCTTGATATCCCGTTTTGTTATTTGGGTTGCATCCACCAATGCAAAGAAGTGTTTTACAGAAATGCAATCAAAAATATTTGCTTTGTGTGTTAGGGACAGGTACTTTCCCTAGAGGCATTTATAACTTATAAAATAATGTACCCTAAAATGTATAAATTGGTGCATTGACAGTGTTGTAGTGGGACTCACAATCCCTCTCTGTATCCATCAATGAGGGCTTGGAAGAGTGGTTTGTTATGGGGGATGGTCTGCAGGATGTTCCCATCGGCCGTCACGTAGCCGATTGCCCACTGGCCCAGCCGAGTGCAGCTCAGCCTGAAGATGTAGCTGAGGGGAAGACAACAATCTCAACCAACAGTATGTACGGGCAGTGTTCAACTGCATCAATATAATCAACTTTAAAATCATGAGGAAGCTGCATTTCAGTTTCCGTAGTTCCATGTATTTTTGCGCCACACAGGATGGTGACGCAGAAATGATTATTATTATTTTTTTTTTTAAGTGTTCAGAAATGCATTTTGGGTACGTGTCATTCGTCCGTGTCTCACCTGCCAGGTTTGTGGATGAACCTGTGCAGTCGAGCCTTGACCTCGTCGTAGGTTAGAAAGGCCATGTAACCAGGATGTGTGACAGCCAGACTGTTCCAGTTCCTTAAAAGAGACGACCATGGCTACACGACACACACAGACACACAGACACACACACACAGAGACAAATAATGTTCATGATAGTTATTAACTGTTTTAGGTTTTGTTCAACTTTATTTGCCGAAATCAGATTTTAGAAAATCCAGGCAGGAATCTGATTCTAAAACTCTGCAGTAACAACCCATTTGGAGTAGCACAAAACCTTTTTTGTTGACAATGTCGAAAGTGTTTCTCTAACCGGATTCAAGCCTCACGGTGCAATGTGCCAGCAGAGGCGTGGAAGAAGAAGATTACCAGCAAGAACAACTTGGAAGGAAACAAAGCAAGTTTCCAAAAAAAAAGAAAAAAATCTTTATAAATGTTTTATGAGGAGGGAAATGGATAGATGCAATGTGTTTTGGTGAGTAACACTACTGAATGCAAACATAACGTTTGTTTGTGTGTGCGCTTCCTTCATTTTGGGTGAACTCGTGCCCAAATCACAGGCTCAAGCAAAGCCGGGTCTGAGATTTCAGCTGGCGTGGTGGCCAAAGCTGAAACGTGCCAGCTTTGCTCCCTTGTGTCAAAACAATGAATGTTATCTCTAAGGCATCAGAACACAACCGAAATAGTTTTTTTTTCCACTCCACACAGAACGTTCCGTTGTCATGAGCCTTGCCTGGAAGAGCCTGGTGAAGATGTCGAACTCAAAGACAGAGATGTAGTCGTTGCAGGTGAGGTCGATGGTGGACTTGAGAGCCATGGCCTCCAAGCCCGAGCTGATAGGGTGAAACTCGTGGAGAGCCTGGCGAAACGTCCTCCATGGCACTATGGTCCTACAGTACATGGGAGGGAGGGGGCCAGAAAGTTAGAGGTTATATTTTAGGAACCTAACCATACCATACATTGCGTTCACGATCTCAAAACCTAAAGCTCATACAGCATCTACCAAACAGAACCAGAGAGAAAGTAAAATATAACTCAAACATAGAGTCGAATGTAAAAGCTGGCAAAAGAACAATTATTTTATCATGAAAGTTTAGTGAGGAAGAAACACCTGAATTTACATAGCTGTAAGTTCATCTTTTGACATGTTTAATATTTGATTAAGCAGAAACTCACTTGTCCCCAAACGACCTTCTCCAAAATTCGGCAGCGTCAGCTTTGGTGATTCTGAAGTTGTCGCCCTGAAATAAGCCATTGGGGAAGATGGCTTTTAGCTCTGCTAGCATGTGACTGAAGATCAGAGACAGCTTGGTAAGGTTTCGCCTGGGTAAGAGAGAGAACGAAAGAAACAAATACAAGTTAATAAGGGACATTACCAGTTCTAAGATTTGTCCAAATTGATTTCACTGGTCAGAAAGATTACAGGCATTTAACAAACATGCGCGTATCCATTACTAAACTGGGCAAATTACGCTTGTATTTACAGTATATATATATCTTTATTATTCCTCCCAGTATTTTGTATGCTGTTCAAACTTTTAAATGGTCGGCGTTATTAGGGTATGCATGTTTAAAATCTTTTATTAGCTGTAAAACATTCCACTTTTTCTACTTATTTTAGTATGGGAGTCAACGGGTGTCATGTTTGAACCTAGCCTTTTCTAATACCTACATCAAACTTCAGACTTCTTCCTAGATTTTATTTATTTTTTTAAAACATCTCGAATGTTTTTTTTTCAGGATTCATAAAGATACACCCATTTAAAGCTAAAATGATTAGTCGATTGACAGAAAATAGCCATCTTGATGAATGTTACTTTCCAAGAAAAACATTTTTTTAAAACCTTCTTAAGTGTGAGCCTTTTCCGCTTTTCTGTGTTTTATTATACCATTAGAAAAACTGAATATCTTTGGGTTTTGGACTGTTGGTTGGAAAAAGCAAGACACTTGAGGAAGTCACCTTTCACTGGGATAAACATTTTCTGTAATTTTACAGGCAAAACGATTAATAAAGAAAATAATCTGCAGATTTATCAATAATGAGTTGCAGCCCTACACCTATTTGCTCATTGACCTTTACCGATTCACTTGCCTTACATTTGGTTGATTTGAGACTTCTATGTATGTAGTGAACCACTATTTTCCAGCTAAGGGAGCCCACTCTTTGGTAGTTTGAAAGTAAATTCACATGGGTGGAGTAGCGTGAAACATCTTCTTACAGCTGTAACACTGACGTCTAACTATGAATGCAACTTTGATGGTTTAGTTAGCGGGACTGTACTTGACAAAGCCCTGGTGACTGATACATTTGCAGAGCATCTATGAGGAAATGCTTGATAAAATCTGAGTGTGTCAGAGGAAGGAACTTTCCCTTAGTAAGCTCTTTCTGAGAAAGAGGAAGTGGACGTGATTGCAACAGTTTAATCATGCCTTTATCATTCATTTGGATGATTTTACATCAGTCCACTTGGCGGGTCTACTTTTGCCAAATGTCATAGGTTGTATTTCATCACCGCGATGGAAAGTGTTCAAATGGAGTGTGGAGAAACGTCTTAGCAACCCCATACGGACATGTGGCGTTTTAAAAAAAAGAAATCACAAGAAAGATGACAGAGCAGTATCTTTCTTTAGATATTGTGGTTACCTGACCTGTTTAAAGCCCATTCATGCACTATAATTATGTCAATAGGTCACTCCCAACTACATTTTGACCAAGTATAGAATAATAATAATAATAATATCTGTCCAAAAATGAGTCCACTGCAATGTAATGAGTTAATTTTATATGTTTCCACAGTCTGTTTTTCATAGTCTTGTGTAAATAAGACAGTAACAAAGGCAAAATTGGACAAAGGACTCACTTTGAATTCCTTTACTCACAATTTAGTCTTTAGCTTGGAAAAGGTTTGCTTCTTCCTTGTAAATACAACAGACTGCGTATGTCCAAAAGGTTTTCACTTAGTATTATGATGAGACCACCTATTCTAAATCCACCAATGCTAAGCTCAATTCTGTATTGTAAAGCCATGTAATCAGTAGTGAATTAACTTTTGAGACTCTACTGCTTATAAACACACACACGACCTTCAGGGCTAATTTCATGGATGTGGAGCCAACTCAAACAACAATAGGCCTGATCTTTGTAACATCTGTCACCTGTTACCCAGACACTTTCCCTGCTTCACAACCACCCCCCCCCCCAAGGATGAATGACATTTCCTCAGTATACAAGCCTACCTGGGCTGGGAGTTCTCCTCATACATCCTCTCCTTGGCCTCCTTAAAAAGGCTCATGGTCTGCTTAGTCTTGTTGGTCAAGTTCTCCATGACCACGCGGAAATACTCGTTCTCCCCAAGGATCTCTATTTTGCCCTCGTACCGGGACAGAACGGTGCGTAGGTGCTGGTAGGTATCCGGCAGCAGGTCCAGGATGTAGGGCGGGCTGTTCTTCAATGCCACCTTGGGGTTCTGGCACAAACGCACCACCTGGATAGGAAACACAAAGGCCGAGCGCCTTGGTAGACAAATCATTACGGCGCATGCCACATGACCGCATGGTCGCCGATTCAATTCCTGCCATTGACTTTTGTTGCATGTCATACTCCTCTCTCCCCATTCCCTGTCTACCTCTTCACCTGTCCCAATCAATCAAGACTAAAATGCCCCGAAACGTTTCTTCAAGGAAACACAAAGGCCCAAAGGTATTAAAGGACAGGTTCACAATCCTTCAAGTCCTTCTTAAAAAAAATAGCCAGGCGTCCTTTGAAAGTTTTCGCTTGCTGGAATCATTCCTGCTGTCCATACTGGCTATTACGAGATCCGTTCCTAATATGCAGTACTTCAGTGTAAGTGATGGGGGACAAAATCCACAGTCCTCTCTCTGTGCAAAATTTAATTCCAAACTTGATCTGAAGTTGGTGAAGCCTCAGAAACAGTGAGATAAGCCAACGTTCTGAAAACGTCACATCAACAACTTAAGCAGGAGCTTTCACACTTATCGTGTTTAGTTCAGTTAAATGAAGTGTAAATACTGACTTGACGCCCAATTTGGCTGCTTCTTTTAAAAAGATTTTGGAGGGCATTTTACTTTTTGCTTGGGCAGTAAAAACAGGAAGGATGTGGGTGGGTATTTTTTACAGTAGGTGTTAATAAATAAACTGCGAGAGCAACAGACTGTGTTAATGTTTTCTTTGCTTTAAAACCCAACAAATGTATTGTATACTTCAGGGGCTGAGGGGGATTGAAATAGCTGAATTATAATAAGAATACTTCTGATATCAGAATGCAACAGTTTGAAAAATGTATGCAAAAATCACATAATCAAACTGATGTTGTTCAACACAACAAACGGTTCCAGTCGTATGCATTACAGCAGACACAACTCACAAAAAAGCTCCAATGACGTTTACTTAATTTTTTTTAAAATTACAATATATTATACAATTTCACTGCAAGGCAATAACTACTAATGGTGTATTATCCCGCAGTCCTAAGTGGAAGCACAGGATCCACAAAGGTTCAGTCAGTGCCATGTGACATTAAGACACCGCATACTGTAGGTGTAAATGAGCCAACGCCGCCACGTCTTTGCGCAGTACACTGCACAGGCATTCGGTGGCATATTGTACCCTGTCGTATCTGCCATCTGTCTCTCTTCGCGACCCCAGACCTCCTGAATTCATCTCTTGTGAACTCTCGTCTCCTCAGTCTTCGCTACTTACTTCCCCTGTCCAGTTCGGTTAGGATTGTGCAAAAGATAAATTAGAGTGACATTCAGCAATAAATATACGAAACCAAACCTTTTTTCCATGCAACATGCGCGCGCGCGCGCACACACACACACACACACACACACACATCTCTTTTGATCAAATACCAAACACAAGGTGTTCACCCAGGGACATCCATGGGCCCTTGAGGTGTTTCCACTAAGTCCATGGCAAAGTGATCCACAGATTAGGGTGACCTAATTCACTATAAATGATCCCAAGTAGATTACGCATCAGGGGCACTATTGTACTCCAGTTTTGGGGTCGCAATTTTTTGTCATACAGCCAATGCGCAACTCAATGCTAAAAATAATGCCAAAGCACCTTTCTATATTGATCTCTGACCTCTTATGCTATGGGGCTTAGTCGGACTAATGTTTATTTAACATGAGAAAACCAGTTTCACAGTAGCTTATGGCAAAGTGATGTGTGTAAAGTTATAACTAGTATAAAAGTTCAGGTGTGAAATGGTCGCGTCAAAAAAATGTTTTGCCCAAAGTGATAATGGGGAAAAAAGGGAAGCGGCAGTGAACATTTTAATATTTTTATAACTACTGATAACTGACAGAACTCAAGTGACTAATTTTCAGTTTCCTCTTTTGTGTCGTTAACGATTATTATTTTTTTATTACCCTAAAAACACTGTCAATACCTTGTCCATGAGTTTCCAGCATTTCTCCACCATTTTCTTATCGACCACTGCAGGTTGATGAGGCTGGGGAGGCTGCTGGCTGGGCTGAAAGGCGTCCTTCATCAAGCCGATGAGACCGGCGCCCCTCCTCGGATTTCCGGCCATTAATTCGGTCGGCGACCGAGGGGTTAGCCCCGGGGCTGGGGTTGACAACCAGGGATTATTCTTGACACGGTTTTTAAACAAAACGACCGGCGGTTTTCTCCGCCCTATCTGTACTTAACACTTGTACTAATCTGTCATGCAGAGGCTGTTCAAGAGCAAAAAAAAAAAAAAAAAAAAAGCTGTGTGTGCACTGTAACCTTACGCGGCGGAGCTAAGTTAGCTAACAAGCTACGTTTGAAAAAGCCTCTCTCAGTTTGATACCGTCGCCAAATGCAAGCTTAGGACACACTCGGTGCGTTGCTGCGTCTGCTGTCTGACACCGAGCTATCTCCTCGTGGTGACGGCAAGTTAAAGCCCCCTGAGCAATCAGCCCGGCTTCTAATAAACTCGGGGTGTTAATAAGCCACACGGACCGATCAACAAACAGGTTGTGCAGCGGATCCAGCCAACGACAAGCCAGCAGTTAGCGAGTAAACAAGGATGTCCGGCTGCGCCCTTCAAAATAAAGGTGTGGTCAGCGAACACGCAGAACCGCATGGAAAATGCGGCAAAATAAGTGTCCAATAGGTCTGTGCAGTTTTACAAAGCTAAAAGTAGCAATACTCCAATGCAAGATAAAGTCCTGTATTAAGAGAACAAGTATCATCTGTAAAATAGTATCCGAAGTATACTAATGCAGCTACTAATTAACAAAGTTATATGCCAAACTTTTAGAAATATTGAGGTTGCAAGTCCCCCCAATGAACCCCTCACTGCTTCTGAAATGGAGACTGAAAACAAAAAGGACTCTTTAACTCTAATTTAATGACTTGGATTTTTTCATTTATTGTTTATTCAATGAACTGTTCAATAATACTTTGTTTGTTTCCCCCAACATGAAAGTCTAAATAAGATTTATAGTGAGGGAACTTGTTGTGCAGCAGTTGCAGTAGAAAGTAGGAAACAGGGCAAATATAAAACATCAATAAAAAGGTCTCCCAAATCAGCGTTCCATGGCCTTATACAATACAATTCTGGGGGAAAAGACAGCCTTAATCCTGTTAGTTCATCTTTGGTCACATATTTCTTCGCAGGTTTGGTAAATTGGCGACCATAAACTTCCTGCAGGTGTGAATATGATTGTCTGTGAATGGTGTAGTGGAATGAATGAAAAGCAATGGCAGCCCGGGAGGTAGGGAAGCACATTCAGAGAGAGAGAGAGCGAGAGAGACAGAATGGGCCTTAAAAAGTGCGTTTGACAACGTGAGCTGCAGCAGCACAGCAGGGCGCATGATGACCTTTACATCAACAGCCACTTCTCCACTATGATGCGTCTCCGGACTGCAGCGGCCGAGCAGCTCAACCTCAGCTCAGCTGCGTGGCCAGCGTCTTCACATCACCGCTGAACGCCACACCGAAGGCACGGCCAGGCACGGACACGCACGCTGGTGTATGTTGGGATGAAATCTGCCACACCCCAGTTCCAGTCACAACTGCATTCTTCATATAAAAACAAGGTGAGGCGAAGTGTGTATGGCAGGAAATGTTTTTCTTTAGAATTAAAAGAGAGAGATAAAAAAAACCAAAAACAATTGAGGACTGCAGAAAATATGGCTTCTAAAGACACTCAAGATAAGCTGATCGTAGTAAATTTCTATTATCGGGATAATCATGAGTGTCCTCACGAGTGACTTGAAAAGCCCAGTGCCAGTTGGACTTTGTTTACGTTAAAGGATAATGCCTGTATTTCTTCAGTCTGGGGTAAATTATATATACAAGAAAGAAAGAACAGACTCTCACAATGTTTCTGTTTATTTATCCTTCATTTCTGCGGGGTAACTTGTGATTTATGATTACTGTATTGAAGATTTAGATTTTCATTAAAAAAAGATGTGGGTCCTATCTGTGATGCAATACAAGTATTTGTTTCTTAACACCATGTAAAGTGACTCCAGTATGTTTTAGTGCCATTTTAAGAGTTTTAAGCATATTTTGATGATTATCGGGATAATAGTGTGAATGGCAATTATTTTGGCCAGGATAATCGTGACATGAAGGTTTCCCATCGCCTACCCCGTATATCCAAAAACTGAGAAACTGGCTAGCAACCGTTAATAATGAAATAAAAGCAGTTAAGACATTCAAGGGCAATTGCGATACAGGATTGCTTCAGGTGACAGATCTTTTGATTCCCTTTTGTGGCTTTGAGTTTTTGTTTTAATTCAATTTTCATGCATTATAAATTTGTTTAGAAGACTGTTAACCAGTATATTCTGGTAGCGTATTTATATATAACCAATAATACGTAATATGTTTTGTATAAGGGGTGTCAAATGCACAGTCCCGTTGCAATAATAACAGCTGCACTTGTAAAGGACAGCAGGTCAGAAACTCTGGCATGTAATAACTACATTTAAATAATTCTATTAGAAATTTGTGTTTGAATTTTAATTTATCAACTCACTTCATTTTTTGGCTTTGATCACCACATTAGCTGTTTATAGAGGACCCAGAGAGTCTTGCCTCTGTGCTCAGGCATGCCACCACGGGAGACAGCAAAGATAGTAGAGATCCAAAGACTTAGAGAATCTAAACGAAAGGACCATTGTTCGTGGTGGAACGACACCTTGCTAAAAAAACTTTGATGCTTTTTTTATTTCATCTCTCAGCCGTCTGTTTCTTGGTACGCTGTGCCTACTATGGTAATATTTTTCAAACAATTTTTTATACAACATATTTTCCAAATACATCACAACAGGGGCCCCAAGGCTGTTGTATTTCAAAGGCTACACCAATACCAAGCCAAGAATTGTGGCCTTCTTCTTCTTAGCCAAAATGTCAAAGTTGAAGACATGTCCAAGGAGCCTGGACCCTCACCTCTGGTAGTACAGCCTTCCTCTGCCTCATCAGAATAGCCTATATCGGAGTTCCTTGGAAGCTCAAAGCAATGTTCAACAGCTGAGCTCCCAGCTCCGCCTGCCGCCCTCCAGGTAGGAAGTCTGCAGACAGCTCTCTGTAGGTGCTGCAAACTCTGCGCTCGTGAACATCCTCCCTACGAATGGCATGTTTCCACCTGTGCCGTGCCTCGCCGTACAACACCACCAAAGATCTGCGAGGAAGACGCACAGCTATGTGGACTTCCCCAGCGAGTCCCAACTCTGGCAGACCCTGTTCAAGGGACAGAGTGAGCGCAGTGTATGATAACATGTTGATGGTGACCAGGCGTTCCCCCCACAGCCAGGAGTCGTCTAGGTGTGGATCAATGGCGGAACCTCGCTGAGGATGGTAATCCAGATTGCACTGCTCCACTGGTTGAAAGCCTGCTAGTCTTGGCTCCTGCTGCATTCGGAGAACTAGATTTTGGCTCAAAGCAGGGAGCCCACTGAAGCCACCTACACGCACCTTCCTTTTCTTGAAGTTGACTTTTGGGCCAAAGTCCTGCAACAACAAGCAGAGGCTTTTGTTAATTTCATCAGAATATAACAATAATATAAATAAACACATTTATTTTATACTTACACATTTCTGATTCTTCTACATATTTGACTGACACCTGTGGGTGTACAGGGAGTGTCAAACAACCCGAAATTATAATGATCCTAAATATTACAGATATAAATTTAGATATATGTATTTAGTTTTGATTAATTAAATTCATTTTTATATCTATCGACCTAGCCCATTATCACAAATGACCATTTGCCTCAAAGGGACATACGACGCCCTCTGTCCTTGGACCCTCGATTCGAATAATCAATGTGAAACGATGACGTGACTTTTGTCCTCAAGCCCTTGTTCTCTTGTAACGTCCTCTTGGAAAACCGAACACAAAGCAAACAGGCCAACGGACATGATTTGGCAGCGGTCATGTTGCGTGTTGATGACGTTCAGAAACTGCATGTGTTCCAGATAACCTGTTTCCTCCGTCCGGACTGGGACTCGTTCCACACATCCCGGTCCATCGTGCTCGTCAGCGTCTTCTCCTCCTCCTCTGATATGAAGCCCTCCCACAGGAAGACGCCAGGAAAGGGGAAGGACGCGGCCTTGGCATCTTTGCGTACGGCACGCCTCGTCTCAGGATCGTAGAGGAAATGGTGAACTACCTTCTAAACAAAGGCAAAACAATAATGTTAGCTCTACTCTACACTGCTAAGACATGGCATTCGCGATTTTGTCATTCCTGATGATGAACCACAATTTGACAGCATGAAATGAAAACCCTTCTCAGAACGCAGAGAGGTGCATGGCATTAGCCTCTTGCAGTCTAGGAAGCGCAAAATCAAGGGTCAAGCAGAGATGAGTGTACAGACTACTGACACACAAACACAAAATCCTTTCTAGTGGATACACATAACTATAAAGGTAGACATATTCTAAAATACATCATCCTCGAGTGGTTGCTTTCTTCATTGGTTCAGCTGGGAACATATTTGTGTCAATCCTCCACACACACACAACACACAGGGGCACTGTAACTGCACCAATATAGTAGTAGTCCCACTCTTCTGAGTTCTGTTGTTCCTGTGTTAAAAAGTTAAAAATGTTAAAGCAACGTACTGTACTCCATATGCCCAACAATATGTAAAATTCAACAAGCTTTTCTAATAAAAGATAATATAAAAAATAAATAAATAAATATAGTAGTAGTATTATTATTATATGTACTGGAGGCTGCAATGTCCTTCTCAAGGAAACGACATAACAATGTAGCTAGAAGTGAACGAGATACGTTGCTATGTCGTAATAACGAGGATATAATGCAACAAAGTGTCTCGTTGTAACGAGAAAATGAGCGCGCGCCCGTTTGTTCAACAATAACGTTTTGACGGACATGCGGACTGTCCTGTGAGGGCATCCGTAGCTATTTGCGATTGGAGCCAGCAGCAGCTACGACCGTTTCCCGCTGAAAAAAACAATGTAAAATGCAGTTATTCGCTCAGATACTTTTTACCTTTGGTCCGCTCGCCTCCGACTGTCCTTTACCCCGAAACTTTTCACATATGAGACACCGCCGAATGCCTTTACAAGCACACGGAGCAGCACCGTCGCTGCCGTCGGGAGCCATCGTCCCGGATCTTCTTCTGCCGGTCGGTCGGTGTGCGACATGTTCAAATACGGACATAGCGCCGCCTAGCGACACGCGTGGGCCTATTTATTGCTTTAGGTTTTAGAGGATGATTGAACATTGTTGAATATTGATTATTTTTATTAACCACCAATCCCAAGTAGCCTACTGTAGGCCTACTTAAGTACACTTTTGAGGTACTTGTACTTGAGTATTTCCATTTCACGCTACTTTGTACTTCTACTCCACCACATTTTGGAAGCAAATATTGTACTTTCTACTCCACTACATTCATTTGCCAACATTAGTTACTTTGCACATCCGGATTATTAATACAAAATATAACTCAATTAATAAATGACGACATGTTATTATAGGTTAAGCCACCCAGCAGCATATAAAGTAATTCAAATGTGCTCCATCTTTACCAGCTGCAACATTAAAGTAATTTGCACATTGATGCTTCACTAATTAGATTTCAGTAATATAATATATTTGATTCTGACATCAGTCATTCGGCATTATGAATACTTTTACTTTCGGTGTTTTACGTATATTTTGATACTAATACTTATGTACTTTTCCTTCAGTAAAATTTGGAATGCATGACTCGTAACAGAATATATTTTTTTACACTGTATTGCTACTTTTACTTAAGTAAAAGATCTGAATACCTCTTCCACCGATGGTATAAACATATAGAAATTAGCCCAAGCAGCTGTAACCTACAAAACATACAAGCAAATAAATAAATACATGCAAGAAAAAAAAGAATAAAATAAATAAACATCGATAATACAATACAGTACAAGGACAAATTTTACACTTGAGTTTCTAGAGATCCTAAATGATTAATAACAAAACTGAACGTTGAAGTAACCTTTGCATATCTACATTCTGATACATCTGGGAAATTTGCTATTTTCATAACGCTGTTCTAAGTATTTGTTCTGCATGAAACATGTAATGATTTTACATCACTGTCTTAGAAATTAGAACTTTTTTTGTGTGGCCAACCATCTATATTCTCCCTATTCTCCCCAGCCTGTGCCTGCATGCTTTACCCTGCAGGCACAGCTCAGGGCAGCAAAACCCCAATAGTCAAAGTCGCTTTAAACCACGCCCACCGGATGTACGTAGCGTTTCCCCGGGAAACCTCGGTTACTGCAGCAGCAGTGAGTTCACTGACTTTGCCGAAGTCTCGGTAAGTAACTATCCTCGAACATTAACACCTTCAGGAACCCGACTGTTTGCTTACGGTTGGGATGTGCACTGAAACTCACGAACAAGGGGTTTGTTTTCGTTAAATTAAGAGCTTAGAGATACGAAGAAAGGACAGTCGGTGCTTCCAACGTGGCTCACATTTGCCGTTAAGTTAACCTGGTTACCGTGTTACTAAGAAAAAACATCTGCTTATTGATACAGATATATTTAAGGTAAGAAAACGTGTCTGAAAAGCTATTTTTTTCGAGCTACAAAACCTGCAGTTGTGAGTGAACCGTGTTTTGTACCTGTGTGACCCTTCTCAGGTACTCTTCCCTGTGGTATACACACTCTGACAGGCACGTGTGTTTTTATA
>CM022491.1:1248706-1265460 GCA_011952105.1 Coreoperca whiteheadi | reverse complement strand
GGTGTTAACCCCTTATTTTGAAAACCGGAAGTAGTCACTTGTGAATGCTTCGTCGTGCTAATTTCGCCAAGTCCGACGCTAACTCTGTTTCAATGCATTTACCATAAAGGTCCGAATACGTGAGCACTCCGAATTGAGGTGCGGCTGATTTGACCACGGGATTGCGGACGGCGGCTCATTTGACCGCAGTGTTTTTATAGCGGGGAACCTTTACCTCATACAACAGACTGAATAGCCTACAAAATGTGCAAGTGAAGTTTGCCTGCTAAGTAAACTATGGAAAGGGGGTGGACGACAGAGCAGAGGATCCCATGCAATGACCCACTCATGCTACTACAAAGGAAAGCAATCACACTTCACTGTAACTGTTATGTGCGTTTAGAAGGGGGGGATTTGGAAAGAAGAGTGCGCAGAGCAGTCATTTTGAGGCAAAGGTGAGCAATGGCTGCATTTTACAAGGTTGATTTTGTTAAAACCCATTTAGTCTATTAATTCAGGGTTCAAGGTAAATGTATTTGTCGTTCTTCAACACAGGACTGGGTTTCTCTCTACTTCTGCAGTTTCCGGGGGGGTGGTGGTGGGAAAGAAGTGGAGTTTCTCGGCTAATTTGAAAACAGTAGAAATTATGATTTTTGTCCACATATTTGTGATTAGGGGGATTATTAACACACAACAAGTGTTTACGCGTTGTATCTATTGCCGCAATAGCCTACAAACCTCCACCAGCAGAAATAGGTGGATTCGAATGCAAACTTGGACTCAAACCCACAGAAACAAAGAGGCCGAGTCTAAACATCAGCAACTCCAGGATCACTGTCTTTTTATGAAAAAAAAAAAAGATTCTAACGCTATCCACGACTGTGCAATTAATAATGGTAAAACATCAAGTATAAAAATGATTCAAATTTAGCATATTTAGAACATATCGAGTTGGTTCTTGAACTCCTCTAATGGGGCTGCAGGAGTCGGTCATGGTTGGGAACCACTGCCCTTAGTCAGGTAAAGCTACACTGTGTAGTTCTCAGTCTGTCTGTTTACATTCAGTGTTTTTCACCTAAAGACATTGTGTATTTTTTAGGCTTAAAAAAATACAGTTAACAGTTGTGTTGAATATATTTCAATCCTTTATAAAACTATAAACATCTGAATAAATACTTTGAAGTCTGCATTTCTGAACTTTTTTGTGCAACAGACTTGAATCTTTCAACAGAAGGGTGCACTGAAATGACTCTTTAATACCCCGCGCTCGCTCTACAGTTGTTTCTCTGGTATCTTAAATTGAATTGTGGTCCTTTCTACAGGTAATCAATGGAGAAAATAACAGAGAAACTTTTACTGGAGAAAGGCTCTCCAAAAACCAACAAACTGGAGCAAATCAAGACACTGAAGTAAGCATGGTTTTATGCTCCTTACGACTCTGTTTTTTAGGTGATGGCTCATGACAGGCTAAAGGTGCACTGTACAGTATGTTGGTGACCCCTGTTTGCAGCAGGAAGCATCTGATTTAACTTCCACTACGCAGAAATTCCTATTGATGCGCTAATCAGATATATTGGTATTGGTGTAACATTGACCTAATTGGAATCAGAAATGACACACACTGAATATTGCTTTAAACTTAAAATAAAAAACATAAATATTTGAAGGATTGTTACTGCTTTGACTCAAAATCTAAAAGTGAATTGAATCACATAATTGGATTTATCCAACAAGCTAACCTCACAGGCCTTTCGACATGACAGTCAATTTATGATCCTTACCGTTAACCTTGTTGATGTTTTTGGCTTGGCTTGGTGTTCTATTTATTGATGTTTTCTATTTGCACTCGTTCCTACTTTGTACTGTAACTGCTCTACAACACTTTCCCTTGGGATGCTTAAAGTTCTGTCTCCATGCTATTCAGTCTGTCTAGACTGGCGCTGAAGCTTCAGGACTTGCCAGTCAGGCTGCTGTCCCGCCTTCAGTCCCTGGAGCGGTGGGATCTGTCTGGGAACAGACTGCAGGAGTTGCCCAAGAACCTGGAGCTGCCTGCGCTTCGCTATCTGGACCTCAGCGACAACCAGATGGAGGATGTTACCACTCTGGAGTCCCTAAGCAGTCTGGAAGAGGTCAAGATGGAGGACAATCTTTATATCACGGTGAGGACATGGCAAATGGCATACGTTTTAGAGACAGAGTGGCAGAGTGATTCTGGGGCAGAAGAGTAAAAAACATGAGCAAATTGCATTTGGTCGTGTTCACATTTGTCTTGGCCATCTACATTATATCTTAAAGGACCATACCATTGTGCTAGCTCCTTCCCTAAGAAATAATTTCTGGGACACAGTGGGTCAGCAAATTATTCTGTTCAAAGACATGCAAATTATGTGACCTGGACGCTCTAAATTGCCTGTTTGCTGTGAATGTGGGTGTGAATGGTTGTTTATTATATCAGCTCTGTTCCCCGCCTTTTGACAAAAGTGAAGTGGGATAGGCTTAAGCCCCCAAAGTGGGTATATATCATGGATAGACAGTATTTCTACATTGCATTACTGCTACAGGCTACTTGGTTTTGGAAACCCGTTAGCAGTAATAGAAAGCATAGATCATTTATTTATTTACAACTGGAAAAAGCCACGCATAAATATTGCTATGTTCCTTTTAAAAGCTGCTAGGTTCTGGCTTAATTTTTAGTTATTTGTAAAGAACTGGTTCTTGTTTTATTTAACGTGTTTGATAACACAAAACACCCTTGCATTCACACCTAAAAAGCTCCAAAAAACACTGGATGCTACAGTTCTTATAATAGTACTTTTAATAATCAATTCTGTGGTTGAATCAGAAGGCGTGGTCACAATACACTTCCGTCCTATGAATATTCGCTCTGTTAACTATTCTTTTCTATCGAAGCCGGAACGACGGACAAAGTCAAGCTGGCGTTTCCTGTTTAGACTTGACTGTTAATGTTGCTTTTTTCCCCCTCAGGTGAGTGATAATTACAAGTTGATGGTGTTGTTGCCCAACCTGAGGATTTACAATGGTAAAGATGTCAGTACTACTGCCAACCACTTGCGCTACGTCTACAGTGAGAATCTGAGGACCAGGGTATGGAACTGATTGCTTCTTTTGCATTATTTTATGATATTAAGACTGTCAGTGATCCAGTATTATACTCTGTCATGTCATAGGCTAAGAATGGTGTCACACTGCCAGTTTGGTTACAATGTCTGTGTAATGTTTGAAAATGAAATGTTTCTGTGTACAAACTGTCTTTGGCAATTTTAGATAATTGCAGTTTGGGAGAAGAGCTTCTGTCTCCCGGATCCCATCACGGCAGAGAAAATGTCCACCCTGGAGACAAACTTTGTCAGCACCGCCCGTCAACAGGTGAAATTTGGACCCAGTTCAGTCATTGACTTCACCAAATGGAGGGTAAGTTCAGGATATTAGAGGAATTCCGGCCCCGTGTTTTGTGTTGCCGTCTGTAGTTTTTAGTAACCATCTCTCCTTTGGTTCTTAGGTGGAGATTATGGCTAAGGAGTATCTGTGCTCTCTGACAGAACCAAAGGAAGAACCAGAGAGCAGGGAGTCTACTGACACTAAAGACAGCTGTGTAAGATTTCAAAGGATGACCTGCTTTTAACATGCTGTCTATATCACATTTGGCTGGGTGGTCATTGTGATTCTGAAACCATACGGAGACTTTAGAAAGTAATGGAATAATTTCTCCACACTGTTTGGTCACAGCTAGGTCTTTTTCACTATAAGAAAGACACATAACCTGGAGCTTCCCATAACCTGAACTAGGTTCTGCTTTGTATTTCCACTGTGTTTCACAAACCAGAGTGTTTGGATTGACACCATTAAAAAGGTGACACCAGGACAAACGTTGTCATTTTCATGCGCTGTTAGGTAGACGTGTACAGGTGTGGGTCAGGCCACACTGGAGTAACTTTCTTGCAACATCAGCGGACAACAAAAGCAGAACCTGAGACGATCGCTACACATATACCTAAGCATATACCTTTTCCACTACATGAACATATCATCCTGTCACTTGAGTTCAGTATGGATCTAATCAGGAGTTTGGGTCACTGATCTACAGTGAACTGGGCTCATTGTAAATCATCCAGCACCACTGTTAAAAACTTGGTGATTATGGGTACCTGCATGTTTATTTAATATAAAGTACATAATATGGTCCAGGGAGAACGAAGAGAAATTCAGGATGTGTTTTATTGATTAGTACTGGAGTTGGTTTAAAGCTCATACCGTGCGTTTGTGTTTTCCAGGGTGTCTCGACGCCTACCAAGAGGAAACAGACTGCATCAGTAATGGACACCAGCATAAGGCTGACGCCTCGCAAAAGGTTGCGCACAGATCTCCCAGCCTCCGCAGATGAAGACAGCCCTCACAAATCCAGTCTGCGCCTCAAACCTCAGACACTAACTCAGACCAACACAGTCAGGATGAGCCCTCGCAAGACCGCTCAGCCGCCCTCTACCCCCACCAGAGGACAGACGAGGGCAGAGACACCCAGGAGAGGTTCTAAAGTGCGACAAAACAAAGGGGACGGAGCTCAGATTAAACAGAAGGAAGATGTCAGCAAAAAAGATTCTAAAGCCACCGAGCTGCAGAGAGATGCTGACACGCTGCCCACAATAAAGAGCTGCAGCAAGTCACAGGTAATGCAACATACAGCTATTTAAGCGTTCTGTTATCGTAGCTCCAACAACTCAAATAATAGTTTTGCAAAAAGGCTGCGAGGGATCTGCAAAGGGTTACACATTGTCTGGATGGTCCACACTCTGTCCACTTTGGCTCAGAGCAACCGAAGACACCTCAACAACCGTTGGCCCCGCATTCTCATGAAACGTGCTGTGAATATTTAACGTCCCCCGAGGATAAATCCAAATGTTTTCTATGAAAGATTCCAAAACGAATACTTGTTTAAAAGTGTATTTGTAGCCATGCTGGGGGTGTGGCTCCGGGGCTGGCAATATCAGTCGCTCGGCTCACCATTTTGGTCCAGACTTAAATGTCTCCGCAACTATTGGATGAATTACCATAACATCTGGTACACGCATTCATGTCCCCCTCAGGATTTTCTATTTGTCCAGTACTATAAGTTTATGACCAAATACCTGCAAAACTAATACAATTCCCATCAGCCTCAGCTGTGCTTTGTTTTCCTCTAATTGGCAAATGTTACTATGCTAACACGCTAAACTAACATGGTAAACATGGAAATATTAAACCTGCTAGCGTTCAGCATGTTAGCATTGTAATTGTGAGCATATTGGCACGCTGATGTAAGAATTTAGCTCAAAGTACCGCTGTGCCCTTTTTGAATGGTGAAACTGGCTGCAAGTCGGCCTCATATCTGCACGGTAACGTCGAATGCCCAGATATTGGTACTTTCAGAATGTCTTGTGATTAAAGTCCCTTCTGTCCCACCACGTTGCCATCTCAGCCCCGCCGTCTCCCTGTTTGCCCGTGTTTCCTTCCTCCAGCAGCCGGTGCATCTGAAGCCTCTCCACGTCCTCCAGTGCCACAGTAAACAGGACAGCTCGGAGGACTTCTCTACCCAGCTGTGGGGCTGTGCTTTCCAGCCGCTGCCAGATTCCACTGGTACTGTTCAGCAAATTAAGAAAAGCAGGTCCTAGGCCTTTTGAAACGGGGCTTAGATCATTAAAATTAAAGGCTTTAAGTTTGTAAATAGATTTCACTAGAGCAGAATAGAAATAACCTCTTTTCGTGTACTAACAGGCGCTGGTGGAGGAAGTCGTTTGGTTGCTACCTGTGGTGGAGACACTCTCTGTGTGATTGACTGTGAAACGGGGATGGTGATGAAGAAGTACAAAGTTCCTGGAGAGGTTTGATCCATTTTTTCTCTCCCGTAACAGTGTTCTGAAGGGCAGACTTCTGCATTTGCCTGCACAGACACTTTTGGAGTTAATTGTATTTTTCATCCTTTTCCATCCTTCTGATGCTTGTGATCAGAACGCTGTCACTCCGGAGACACCTTATATTCACCAGAGGCGAAGGAAGGACAAACTAATTGTAAAATCTCAACATCATGAAATTCATAATTACAAGGAAACATCTCCTAATTCTTGTCTTTGGTCGTGTGCTTGCGTATTTTATGTTGACAGTAGCTACCATAACTTTTGCGGACATTAGCACACTTCATATTGCAATTGTCGGTACGCGGCGTATATATGGATAACATTGAGTTTTGATATCAGATGTATCATAATGTAAGCCTGAGGCGTTTGTATCTGTCAATCCTCCCAACAGGAGTTCTTCTCCCTGGCCTGGTCCACAGTGATGATGTCCAGGGGGGGCGGGGCCTCGGCTCAACACTGCAGCATTCTAGCAGCTGGTGGGAAGAGAGGATTGGTCAAACTGATCCACCCCAGAAACAACGTGGCCTACGGGGAGTTCCGGGCCAGCCGCAAGCAGCTGTCCGTCCTCCGCTTCAACCACCACCAGGGAAACTTCCTCTTCGGTGAGTCATGGCTACTTCTTACAGCTAAACAACCAACATCATGAGTTTCAGGTGTCCAACAGATTTAAGGATAATTCCGCTCAATTACAACTTGACTCTTTTTTTCATAGTTTTGGTCTCAATTTCTATCAGTAAAAGTTCCATTGTACTCAGACAAACTGGTAAATTACAATTATTGAGGGGGACAAATTTCCACGTTTGAATATTTCATATATTGAAGAGGGAGGTGGAGCCCCCGCTCCTCACAGCGATGTATTCAACAACTGGACACCCTATTCACCCAACAGAGTCTGCGTGTATTTTTTTTTGTCTTCCTTCTCTGTACGATAACCATGTCCTCACCTGTTGAGGATTTGAGACGAATCTCTGACAATGTTGTTTTTGAGGGCGTGCTCTTGAATGGAACGTCACTGTGCTTGATTTGATTTATCTAAAATCCGCTTTTTTTTCATTTTTATTTATTGATTTATTTATTTTTAAATCTGCAGCACTTACTGCAGTGTGTGTGGTCTCACCAGTTCACCTTTTCTCATGCAGTGGGATCATACGATAACAAGATAGTGATGTGGGACATCGGTGGCGTGGACTGCCAGTACAACTTCAAAGTTGTGTGAGTATTTCTGCTTGGGCAAGTCACTTTTACACCTAGCTCCAAATCAGTCTTTAGAATGCGTTTTCTAAGCCAAAACAACATTTTGAACAGAAATTGAGGACTGTCTCTTTTAAAAAATAAATAAATAAATAAAAATAAGTTTATCATAACTTGGTCTATTTAGTGTTTGTTATAGCTTCATTAGCTTACACAAACAGAGGACAAATAGACACTGACTTTATTTTCACTTTCAGGTGAATTCTCTTTTTACTTCCTAAGCCATGATATTAAGCACGATCCATGACACTTGTCATATGATGTACAGTTTGGAAATGTCTTGTGGAGATGTCTGGTAAAAAAAATCTACACATCTTGTGTATAATGTTTTTTATTTTAAAAATCCATCCATAACCAGTAACCTTGTAATTGATATATTGAACAAATCTCAGCTGTACATTTGCATGCGATGTAATGGGTCTTGCAGAGTAGGGCAGAGGTTCAGGCTGAGAATTATCCTGCCCTGTTTGTGCCTCCAGTCAGCTACTGATGTTGGAGATCAGCTCCACCCCACTGCACATCTGCCTCCCCCCAACTTCCCCCAGCACACACCTGCTGACTGCCTGTGACGCCGGCCTGCACTGCTACAACACACAACTCGGCAACAACATCACCACCACCACAAAGAGGTGAAGGCATCCCCAGTGTGTGTGCGCGCGTGTTTGTGTTCTTGTATCCAAGAATGTAGAAAGCCATACATGTGGATCAGCCAGTAGCATATGGTGGGTTTTTTATTTTTCTCAGTAGGTCCAAGGAAATGGAGATAACGTTCCCCATTTATAAGAAGGAAGACAAAGACCATCACTACCACACCATTGATGGCCTGGGTTTTCTTACGGATGACATAGTGGGTAAGTGAGGCTCTTACAGTATGCCGGACTCTGCAGTACCTCTGTAGTCTTATTTACAATGCATGTGAAAGTATGCCCCCTTAGTTAGTAATATTGGGTCACTCTGGATGTAATTAGGATTTTTAGCCATGGTAGCAGAGTGGCTCCAGGGATGGCAAAGTCAGTCTGTTGGTCGCTCCGCTGCTTTGGTCTAGACTGAAATATCTAATAGAAATGATTGTATGAATTGCCATGAGATTTTGTCAAGTCAGAGGCAGATATGAGAGGACTAGGTGGTGAATTTAACAATAATCCAGTCTGAATTAGAAGTTTGTGTGAAAGTGAGCACACATGTGCGTTACATATACTGTACATTGTGTTTTATATATCCAACACTAAATATGGAAATTGGTCAATTATGCTAATGTGCATTTAGTAAACAAATGTCCTCACTAATTATTACTTTAGTAGGCCACTTGAGGGTGCTATAATTACATTTCATGTTAGTCCCTGTCTAGTAAGGCCATGACTCCCAATGGACCACATGTCTGTCTGTGCATTAGTATATCGAACTATGTGTACTTGTTGCTTGTGGTAATATGTTTGCGTGCATGTAGTATTTTGGAACTAATCAGTCAGAATTAGTACAGTTGTTTTTCATTTCAGTGTCAAACTGACATAAGATGCTTAAAGCTCCTTAAATTTTAAAATCTAAACTCTGCAAAAACCCTGCCCCTGGGTCCCACTTCTTTCTGCACATGTCCCATAATTTTGCTTACGTTTTCTTTGTTTGTCTCTTCTTTTGCACTTGTGGGTCATTGTGTTCCTCTAGCCTCCAAGAACTACATGCATGGTTCCATTTACCTGTGGAGCTGGAGCAGGACCAAGGCTCAGAGGCCTGACAAGAAGAGCAGGTCAGTGTGTGCTGTGGTTCTGGCTGAGCTGCAGTGGGCCGACACTGACATTCCCTACCTGGCTCTCAACACATGTCCTGGTAAGGCCCAATCAACAGCGTCATTTTTTTTAAATGTACCATCGTTTGTGAACGCTTACACTTCAGTTAGTTAATGTTCACATTTAATGAATACACTGTAACTTTGTGGTGGGAAAGAAAACTTTGGGTATGGTGAAATGTATTTATTTGTCACATGTAAATGGTCTGGAAAAAGTCTGGACACCAGCATAAGAAAAAGTGTATTACTCAGTACAAGCACACACATTTCATGGAACACTGGCCTTTGTGTGTAAATTGATATTTGTTCTCTGTTCTCCCCACTATGACTCTGCATTCAGCATGTCAGCAGAGGGACAGAAGTGCTCTTCAAGCTGTATTTCCAGTGTATTTGCTTTGTTTTAGTGTGTTCCACTTCAATCTAGCCTCAAACTGAGACATTATATAATGTATTCCCTGAACTTTTTGTTTGAGTATCGGTGTAAAAGGCCTTTTTCTGAACTCCAGTTGACATTACACTGTGTGTGGTCATTCCTCTCTCTTTAGGCCGAGCCTACATAGCGTGTGGTGATGACAAAGGCAGGCTATGGACATACCACGTCACCGACCCGCAGAAAAACGGTCTCCAGGCGGGGAAACCCATACTGCCCACTGAGGTTTCCATGTCTTCTAAAAGTCACTTCACTTTGCAACACTGCTTTTATAAAATATTGTAGGGGAACACGTAGGTTTGAACGCTTGTACTGTTGACAGACAGCTTGTAAACAAACCCCCGGGTGAGCCAAAATTGTTTGGACGACATTTGGAACAGCGAACACTAAAATTACTACCAAACCAAAAGTTTACAGACTGACTTCCTGCTTACGAGTCGTGTGTGTGTGTGCAGTTTTCCCTGTACAATAAGGGATGACTACTGACATTTTGGGTGCGCTCACTTCTAATTTTACCTTCATGGTTTGGGTAATCTAAACTTTTAAAAGGCTAAAGTGTTTACGACCTGTCTGATCGTCTGCCTGCTTGTTGTTTGTTGAATGTTGCCACACACCCATATCTCAACAGTAATCTCTTTCGTACAGATCTCGGTGGCTTATTCTGGGAGACTAACTTGTAATGACTAACAGCGAAAGGCTTCTTAGTTATACGGTTTATAAATGAACATTAAGTGGCACTATCAACATCCAACTTAATTTAGTTTGACTGTATCGTGACAAAGTTACACAAAAAATGTCGTTAACTTTTTTTTTATGGGTAGTAGATCAATGTTTGGATTGATGCAAAAAGCCTTTCAAGATCTGATTACTTTATTTAATATTTTTCCCCCTGAAATTCAGTGGAAACTTGCATCAAACACTTGTGACATTTCATTATTTTGTTAGCATGTTGTCTTTTCCGTTCGCAACACATCACACTGAGCAAAGATCAGTGTTTAGATGGAGAGCCACCCAATGAAACTCCTCCTCATATATCTTTTGCTTTGCTCACCACACAGCCGCTAACGGTTTCTTTGTTTCGGCAGGTGTTGGAGTGGCCGGCCCCGGTAAGGAAGGGCCTCGGCCAGGTAGAGGGCACCTCCATCAACAGTGTAGCAATGGACCCTGAGCTCCACTTCCTGGTGGCCCTTAGTGACAAGAATATGGTGATAGTGTGGAAGAGAGAAGAGTCCTCCTGAGCAACACGCCATACAACAGTATCTTTCATTTTTATATGAAAATGTATGGCATAAAATTGAAACTCTTCTAATTTGCAGAATTTTATACTGATATACTAAAAGTTGCTGCTGTTGGGAACATTAGCGTCGCCAGGGGAAGAGCATTGTCGCTATGTGACGCGTTTATTCTTTGTTTTTGTATGTTAAAAGATACCGCATCCAAAAATGTCCAGTCCAACCATGAAGCATGGTGTCTATTTCCCAAATGGTGAGGTAATCTATTCAATGTAATGACTTACTGCAAATTGGTCCTAAAAAAAGAAAAAGTTGAAAGAGACCATAACTATATTTAATTACAATAATGGGACATGGGTTGAAAATGCAGCTGTGATTGGCCTCAGGCATTATTTCATTTTAGATCTTGTTTTATTGTCCCTTTAGTCTGTGGTTTTAAATGAGTCCTTAGAACAGTTTCATCTCATGGTTCGCATGTGATTTTAGTTGTGTGCATTAATTTAACTTCTACTCAGCTGTAGTAAACACAACTCTGTTTACAGCTTTTTGTGTTGCCCCCAAGTGGCAAAAAAAAGAAGAAAAATAATGAATGCCGGTTTTACCAACAAAATATTCAAAACGTCAGTACATTTGAGTCCTATTTGTGAATAGGACTCAAAAGTACATATTTGATGTGAATAATTGTATGGGAATGAACATTGTCTGCTATTGTAAGGCCAGCCTTTGGACTTTTCTGTTTAATGTACCTTTTGTAATGTTTTGATGATTAATTAAGACAAACACTTCTCACTAAAAAGTCAATACTGCCGTGCGGAGTAAAGCAACTGACTGCTGAGAAAACGAATGCAGTACAGCGTGTTCCCTTTCCACTGTGTGATCCTACACTAGTTCCACTGTACCTGTGTTTCTGTGTGCAACCTGCCATGTTTTCACGTGTTGTCAAATACAAATATCTTGATTTATTTAAAAAAATTACTGCATTTTTTTTTTTTTTTTAAACTTATTTTGTTTTCATTTATTTTACCAGGAACATTCCCATTGAGATTCAGAATCTCTTTTACAAGGGACCCCTGGCCAAGACAGCAGGACAAAAAACAAACAGCATAACAATTTCACATAAAAGAAACCAGCAACGGACTTAAAACTGATTACGCCAAACAATCAATTAGCAGTGTTCAGTAACAGGACGTGTACGTTCTGTGGTCGAGTAGTCCGTAGTACTGTTTTTATGTAGCTCACGCCACGATGAGGGTGCAAACACTTTAAAGGCACTTGCACCCTAGACAGCGCGAGATCGAGGTGTGACGTACATAATTTGCCCACGTGACCGATGGTTACAACTACTGATAGAACATAAACCAGAAGGCAGTTCATGTAAATTGGCCTTCTAAAGAAAAATGTACCAGTGCTCCATTCCACGTTTGTATAAGGAGGACAAACCAACGTTCTCACAGAAGCCTTCATTCTTGTGTTTACGCAGTGGTGGAGTGAAAGGACTGACTAAAACACAGTTGACGTCTTTTTAAAAGTGCCACCTGTATTGTTAATAAACCAGCCGTTATTTTTCAGTTTTACTATAGTACAAGACCCCTGGCAGAATCAAACTGGAGGTCATTGTTTATCTCAACCGCAAGGTTACCAGGATGCCTCGACTATAAGAATTAAATTACATTTCATTCGCACCTTGTGATTAGGGCCTCTGAAAGCTGGTCATTATATCCGTCATTACATATGCTCAAATGTATTGGAGCCTCCAATAAAAAAGGGTTATGCGTCATATTTAATTAATAATGTGTAATATATTCTTGGTTAGGATAAACACCATTTATAATTTTCAATCACATTCATTTGCACAGGTATTTAGAATAAGCTCTGTTAGTTTTTGCATTTACTGTTAAATATTATATTGTGCTTTTTTTTTTTTTTTAAATGTAGCTACGTGGACAGACATGTCATGTCATGAACATAATGAGTTTTTACTTTGTCTTGCTGTGTGAGTGCTGGACTCCGTATGGTTTTTATTAACTCCACGTCATTGTGTCATGCATGTGTTGTGCAAGACAACCATCTGCAGGCGACTTCTGAGTAAGGATACCTCTGCAGCTCTTCTAAATTATTTAAAGGCTGGGACCAATTAGCATGACTTTTAATTCCACGAACAACATCAAATGTTGAAAGACATGGCTCTGTGTGGCAGGCATGAACAGGCAAAGATGTTTGAAGGTATCAACTTTACTGGCAAAACAAATTGGAGGGGACTGTTCTAAATTCGGTTATGTGTGGTTTTCCCCTTCAGGTGTAAAGGGGACACTGGTTGAGGAACTCTAACCAATAAAGTTTTGGACTACACAAGCCATTCATAACTGATCAATAATGAATGGAACGCAATGATCATTAAAGCTGCAGGCTATAGCTCAAAGATGAACTCCTGATCAAAATCTGATCCCTGCTCAGTGTCAATTGTAAAATTGGGAGCGGCTCATGATCTTGCACATCATTGGCCACGCTTTTACCTGCTTTTATACTGAGCAGATGATGATGTGTCTTAGTACAATCGTCCTTGTACACACAAGCGTTACAAAATAATGGATTCTGTTGGTTTCATCTATTGAAAAAAATAGTTATATGTATGTTCTTACCTGCTCACCACATGTTTAGTTTTTCCCCTATCTTAGATGAATGATACATAGAAGCCACGATAAAACATTTGTTTTGGGTGTAGTTACTGTTTAAGGAGGACTAGAAGGCAACAATGTACATATAATGGATACAGGGCTCGAGATGGGTATCATGAGGTGCCCAACTTTAAATGTTTGCCATTGGGGCCCCATAACAGGTAAACCACTGATCATTATAGCAGTGTAAAGCAGATATGAGGAATCTGATTGTGCCTGTTACCTGAGTGTTTCTGAGAGGTTTATATGTATAATCTGTAACTACAGTGAAAGGTGGGGTCAAATAAAGCTCCAGGTTGCGGGTTCTTAACTTGTTTGGACCGGGCCAGAAGGAGAAACATACATGATTTTTGTGTTTTGTTTTGTTTGAACATGCATGCAAACAAACTGCTTTTCTGAGCCACAAGTCCACCAAAACACTCGTTGGTATCGTTGTTTACCGAGGTTCCAGCTGTTCCTTGCAGTGCTGCAGTGCAGGGTGGGGGTTGTTGGCGCCGCTTCGCCCCGCCCCCCGGCTGCCTGATTGGTTTAGCCGTCCCGTCGTCGCCCCGGCTCCCTCCGCCGCTAGCCAATGCTGGCAAAGCCTCTCTGTACTCGCTCCCTACTGTATTCAGATAAATGCCTTTGTGCACCATTACGCCGCGACCTTAATGGCCTCGTAGCAGCCTTCCAGTTCAGCGCTTGTACGGGAACAGGGCAGCCCTGTTCACACGCGCAGCTCGTCTCCAAATGCGTCCGGGACTGGCGGGTATAGCGGCGGAGATGCTGAGCGGCGCTGCGTGCAGGGCCAGGCCGAGGCTCGGCAGTCTGCTGCTGGCCCCCCTCAGCAAAACAGTTCCGCCGATGTCAAGCACGGGGAGCCACAGACTGCGGTCCACGTCCTCGATGCAGGGGTTTTCAGAGATGGCACGGGAGCGGTCGAAGACGGTCACTTCGTTTTACAACCAGTCCGCAATTGACGTTTCCGCAGAAAAGGTAAGAGTCTGACTTGTTTTTGCTGGTGCCCCCCACCCCCCCTACTGAAACAGTGGTCCTAGTGCTGTGGAAACGAGGGGGAAAGGTAGCCGTAGCTGGATAGCAATGCTAGCGGTTAGCCAGATTTGTGCTGCGTTCACGGACCCTGAAAAGGCAGTAAATACGACACTCTCCCACTTGGACGACCGATCCAAGTCAACGTTAGCGTCCAAAGCTAACGTTAGCTAAGTTAACGTTAGTTAAGTTACACCTCGGGACCCTACATAAGGAATTAACCTCGACTTCTCTGTCCAATTTGGAGAAAGCTGTGACCAACACGGAAGGGCCCGTGGCTGCTGGTTATGTATGAAATAATTTCTTCATCTCTAATAACGGAATGGCTTCCTGTGTCGGATGCGTCCGGCCTGGCGCGCTTACCGGTCATTTTGCGGTGCTTCAGCTTGACGATCGCCATCAAAGTGTAAGTAAACGTACTTTATACACGTTTAAGAGTCTACATGTCAAGTTCCATATGTATACATAAACATTTAAGTGTTTAGCAACTATACGAAAGTGACTTTGAGTCAAAGCCGCAAGAACGCATAACGGAGGTCGCGCACGGGCGACGCTGCTCGCCGCTTTAAGCGTGTCTGCGTTGTCGCTGTGCTGCTTGACTTTGCACTCGTATGAGTGCGTTTCGTAGCTAGCTTCACACCGCTTTGTCTAGCTAATGAACATATAGGCTCCTGTGTGACAATCTGTAATCGAGTTGGAGGGAGGCAGCAATGTTGGATTTATGAGGGGAAAAGTTGCCCCTCTACGAGCAAAGTAGCAAAGGCAGCGTTTTTATTCTGAAACAACACAATGCAAAAAAAACAAAAGACAGGTGGAGTGTGTGTCAGAGAGAAGTTTTTATTTGCTTTTTAAAGGCACATCAAGATGGTTAAAGAGGGTGGATATAGACATTGTGCAGAGGGATTGGGTTAAATCTCCTGTGCCTGCAGCCTCTGGATGTGAGTGTCTCCTGAGCCTTGGAGGCTCTGGTCTTCTCCACCTCCCAATCCCTGCATCACCTGGTAACATCAGGCCGGATGACCGCAGACCTAGCCCGCCTCCTGGCCAAGATCAACTACCCCCCAGCCACGCTTGCAAAAACAACCATTTGGTATTTTCGTAACACTGGCCAGCTCCAGCCTTTCCATCACTGGTCCCTCAGCCAGCCTCCCTGAAATGTAAAATCACCAAATTAATGTAGAATCAACATCACGATAGTGTATTTAAATTCTGATACAGTTGTTTAGTAGCGTCTTTTTAACTTTTAACGCTGATTCTCTCCTGTGAACTGCAGACTTTCAATAAAACCATCAAGGTCACTGACTTGAAAAGGCAGACTTCTTATATGCACTCTCCGATATAATTACCAGGTCTATGTGTCAAAGTGCCAGCTGAATTTCAAAACCAATAGAGCTATTAAAATTAGACATCAGCTTAAAAGACAACGCTTTCTACTATGCACTAATATAAATGATCATTAAACAACAATAAATGTGTTCCATGTTCAAGTACCAATTGAATTTCAACAAGGTTCACCATAGTCCATGAAAGAGGAACAAGGTAAGATTTCAATTCACACATGGGGGGGGGGGGGGGACATACTATTAGTGACTGTGATAACGTTAAATACGGAGCTAAAGTAGATGGCTATAACCAAATTTGGTTGGAAAGGTAAGAAGTTAGACTACACTTAAACACCATAAAATTAACTGACAACATTACACGATCATTTATATTAGAAGCTAAAGGGAAATTTTAATAGACTGTTTAGCTAAAAAGTGTTTTTTTTAAATGACATTACAGTGTTTAGGATGGTGACTGTGTGCTATTAGAATACGTAGTTTTGAGTTGCAAGCCCGTTGCTTTAGCTCTAGCCACTATTTGGCTGATTTTCTCCCGAGGACTGGAATGCAGCGTCACTGTTTGCCATGAGACCATTATGTTTATGGCCATAGACTGTGTATAACGATGGAAGATGGTCTTAAATGTGTATCGATTCCCGGCATGAACGTACCTTGAGAGTGTCTTATCAAACTCAGTCCATTCTCGCTGCGGTAACTTTGGCTCGACGCGTCATATTCTTTTCCCACTGCTTATAAAATGTAATGCATATAAAAATCTTTTCCCCCTCCTTTTTCCAAAGAGTGTTTATGCTTGGTAAGAAAATTGGATGCCTCAATAGTTTGTCAGATGCTTAACCAGCTGTCTGTTGGTCAGCTTTTTTACTCAGAGAAAACAAGCATCTCTAGTATTTCTTCATAGCAAAATGAGGAGGGAATTTGCAGCTTCAAATACTGAAATAAAACCCCACCCTTCAACAACAATGTCAACCACAAATGAAATTGCTGGGTAGTAATGAAAACCTAAAGGTGCCAGGACAGTATTCAGGTTTTTCCACTGTTCAACACGGATGGAGCTACCTTTTGTCTTGTGACTTATGATCACACATTAACCTGGTACAGTGGTCCCCTGCCTGGGGGGGGGGGG
>CM022491.1:1236587-1248681 GCA_011952105.1 Coreoperca whiteheadi | reverse complement strand
GTGGGGTTGTCACAAGATGATTACTGGGATAAAAAGACATAAGATTGCAGTGACCTCACTCTGGATGTTCATGGGACTGGGAGACTGAATCCTAATGGGTTTTGGTGACCTTCTGACCTGGTCAAATTTTCCACTTGAACACTTAGCACTCGTTCGCTCCAGTTCTGCGCAGAAGCACACGTCTGCCTCCCTGCACTTGAGCAAGCCTTTTCAGACTGTCGTGGCAGGTTAAACACAGCTACAGCTTTTAAAATGAACAGCTGTCTGGCTGAGGTGTGCCAGTTTGGCCCCATTTACACCTGGTATTTAACAGGAGATCCGATCAGTGTGTTGTGCATGCATTTACATGTTTCATTAACATGCATTTTCCTTCCTTGAGGTAAAAGAGCCCAATTCAGTTGGCATGTTAATAGAAGGTTTAAACGGGGTCTTAGCAAGCATTGACGACAATACCAATGCTAGCTTAGTTTAACTAAATAAGACCTGCCATTATTGGTGTTTTTGGCTGTAGCTATATTTTCAAGGCTTTCTTCTCAGGCAGGTTTAAGGTTTGTCAGCTGCTACATGTACTCGTACGTGTAACAGTGTTTGAGTCTGTTTGGTGACACGTCGCCGGTTTCTCTCCCATAATACATGAGCATTTGTGACTTTGTCTGGCTCAGTCCGGGCGAATCCCTGCACACAAATATATTTTTATATAGCACTTGGCGGATATAAAATATATATTTGGCCTAGTGGTTTAATGAAGTAATTTTTAGTAGAGCCCGACCATTTCTAGATTGTCGAAGTTGATATCGATGTTAATATCTGAGGGTTTGAACCTCTGATACATTGGCTGATGGTCATTGTTTGACATGAATGCACGACAAACATTTTTAATAATAATTTGTTCTTTAAAGAGTTGAGTTGAAAACCAATCATGGAACTGTTTCTAAATGACCCCAAACATTTCTTGTTATTTATTGGCCGACATATACGATGATACCAATATGTCTGTGAAAAGCAAATGTTAGCTGATTTTTGATTGGTTGGGCAGGGCATGGAACCTTTATACTTATAATCCATTTATTTATTTTTGGTAACCAAAATGACGTGCCTGTCACGCATCGAATGTCTGGTCAGATTTGTAATCTTTACTTATTCTTTGATGGTGTATTTAAATCACAATTTTTCCAAAGTTAGGCTGTATTTTAATTGAGCAAATTCTTGTACAGCTGCTCGTGTTTAAACAACATGTAGCATTTGAAAAAGTTGGCTTCTTTTGTTAAATTAAAAGAGGGTTTATAGAAAAACCTTTATATTTCTGTAAGTAAAGCATAAAAGTGTTTCTGACATCAAGACTGAAACTTAAATTGCAGTCCTAGTTGTAGCCCTAGTTATTCCTGAATGTCTGTTACTCAGTAAATGTTTTACAGCTGTTTCTGTGGTAATGAAGTCTGTACGTGTCCCACAGTGTCACTTGAGCTGCAGTTCTGACTGTGTGTGTGTGTGTCTCCCCAGGCCTCAGTGCGACTGACCTTAGCCACCCTGCTGTATTCTGGGAAGTCTCCTGATGGACACCACATCTTGGTAAATATTTCAACCGCATTGAGCGAACTGCCAAGTGTATGTTTAATGAGAAGCGCTTTGATCTCTGTCACTCTTCACTCACTTTTCACTATTATCTGTGTGTGTGTGTGTGTGTTCTCAGAGCAGTGCCAAGTACCTACACAAGGAGCTGCCTGTACGAATCGCCCATCGCATCAAGGGCTTCCGTAGTTTGCCCTTCATTATTGGTTGCAACCCCACCATTCTGCAAGTGGTAAGAACACGATCCTCAAGACACACACAGCACAGTGTGGTGCTGTACATGAAGCGAGGATGCATCGGCCCTGCAGCAGACTCTACTGGCCCTTTTCCACGACACAGTACCAGCTCACCTCGGCTCGACTCGACTCACCTAAGTTTGGTTTTCCACTGTGTAAAAGTTGTACCTGTACTTTTTTTCGTATCCCCTCCGGCGAGGTTCTGAGCGAGCTGAGGCGATACTAAAATGTCAAGTGAAAACATGGCAGACTGCTGATTGGTCAGAGAGAATCGTCACTATTCGCGGTGTCATAATTGCATGTGCCAGACGGAGTGTGCTGAATAACCCCGCCATTTTTAAATAGTTTGGCCAGAGATTGCGTGATGTACCCGTTACTATTACGGCGACTCGTAAGAATACGGCGTGGTCAAACGAAACAACGTTTGTCTTCTTGCTGTGAGAAACAGCCACGTCCCGAGGATCAAAAACCTCACGCTCTCGATTTCCTCCATTGTCGTGTGTGGGTAGCGACTGTTTCCTGCGGCGTCGCTGTGACGACCAGGTACTATCGTGGAGGTCCTATCTGCAGTGGGAAACGGAGCGAAAAGCGAGCCGAGTTGAGCTGGTAATGGGGGGGAAAAGCGCCACATAATAAGAAAGTGACCACTGCGCCGCTGCACAGCAGAACCATGGCTGAACTTTGAATGCAAGGAGGGAAATAATCTCTTAAGGTGCTTTCACGCAGCTAGTGGTTACCGCGCCGCTGCCTCCATTGTTCCCAGTGGAAAGGGGCGGGGTGTGGTTCAGGAGGTAGAGCAGGTCGTTCACTAATCGCAGGGTTGGCGCTTTGATCCCCAGCTGTCCACGTGTAGAAGTGTCCTTGGGCAAGACACTGAACCCCAAATTGCTACCGATCGGCAGGAGTTCGCTTGCTGCCAGACCAACGAATTTCGGTTTCATCAAGGTAATCAAGGGTCACAAGCCGAAAGAGCTTTGGTCTGACAACGTCAGTTCCTACTTTTAACACTTTTGATAGATACTGTCTTCAGGAGAACGTCATTCCAATGTAAATTGTCCACAGTTGAAGTCTGTGGAATATCCAGAGCAACCAGGAGACTTCCTGGAAAGACGCATTGTTGTTGAGGTTTTCAAAGGCCATTTTGGACAAACAAAATTCAGCCCCTTGTACAGATGTGGTGGCACAAGCCTCACACACGTCTCATAACCCTCCTAACCCTAAAAAGATCTGCATGACCAGCAAGCAGATTCACAAACAGTTAAATGATATCCGAGTCTGGATCAACGCATCATGTTTTTTCTTTGTCTCCAGGGCCTCCATGTGGGAACAATGTTCTCTTTTTTTTTTCTCTGCAGTCCCTTCGTAACCGATTCACTGCCTCTGCATGTGTCGTTGCTGATGAACTTTCACCTAGATTCCTTCCTTTCTGGTATCTCGGAGCTGCTCTGTGCCGATTACATAAAGCGCAGCTCCTTTTGTATCCCACCAGTCGTAATGTAGGTCAGGGTGGCTTTATTCACTCTATGATTTTGAGTTTCAGCTGATACACATCCAGATTATGAATCAAAGTTTGACATAGTCCAGCCATTTACAATTAAATTTAATTGAGGAACAAAGCTTGTTTTCTGGGGAGGAGTTGTTCAACTTTGTCAGCAACACAAAGAATTCCTCACATAGCAGCATCCTGAAATGTAAGCCACATGTGAGCTTGTCAGTAGTGGTGTGGGGCCCAGTAAGGGGCCGATGCTGGTTGTGTGATGCTTTATGGTTGGATGGACGATCACAGAGAATAAGTCTAACAACTGCCTCCACATCTCTTGTCGTTTCTTACAGCATGAACTGTATATCAGAGCCTACCACATGCTCAGCGACTTTCCCCTGGTGAGCGTCCTCCACACACACACACACACACACGGGGAAAAACACATTTCTCAGGGAGGGGTTTATTCATGACCATAAACAGGAAGTGTGAACAACTGTTGTCGAGACTTCTGATTGGCCTGCATGTAGCAGCTCCAGGATTGGTTGTTCTGTTCAGCACCAACCCGACTGTAACCCTAACTCCTTTTTCCATTAAGTTTGTCATGAAATCTATTGAATTCAAAAGTCCCAAGTGACCTCTTCAAATTCCTGATATTGTGTGACCCAAATCCCCCAAAAGGCATTTGATTTACACTATTTAAATTATCCGAGAAAATGCAAGCCCTCAAGCTGAAACCACCTTATACTGTATTTTTACTTTTTATATTACCTAAATGATCAATCGATTCTCAATTGTCTTTAATTAATTGGAAAATACAACTATTCACAGTAGCACTTTGTGAAGATCATTTTGCCATTTATGTTATTTGGAAATTAAATTGAGTTCTCACTGCAAAAACTTCTCAGTTTGCTAAACCTGGCTATGTGATTGACTCCACTGAGAGCCAACAAACCCGCAGGTTGCTTTGATCAGCAAAACAGTCGAGCCATGCGCTGAATAATCATTTCTGAGTGTAATAGATAACATTATTACTTTCTCTTTGGAACGTACACTGCTGTTGGACACCCCTACAGCATGAGATATTATTATCTTATTATCTTTAAAATGTTGGCATTTACACCAGAGTTATGAGGTAAATAGAAAACAGCTTATTTTTTATTTGAACTTAATGAAAAATTAGGAGATAAGTAGGAACACCTTTTTATGAGGTTGAGACATTGTTTCTAGTGCTTAGGTGCATCAGAAAACCCTAACTTCAATACAAGATCTGTTTGAATTCAGATAAGGTCCAAATGGAAGAGTAACAAGATAAATATTGACCACAACCATGTACATGGTGGCAATAACAAGTGATGTAAGAAGAGATGACTAGCTTTATATATTTGCTGTAAGGTGTCCAGCAGTCTGAGAGACTGTGGAATTTATTGTGCTGCTCAGATCTCACGCAGGCCGTTGCTACAAGGTTTAAACGTTACCCAATATTCAGAATTGTAAAAAATCAGTTTGCTAACAAAAGCTGACAACTTGTGCAATGTTAGTTTTAGGGTTCAG
The DNA here is from genome assembly GCA_011952105.1 of Coreoperca whiteheadi. Classification (NCBI taxonomy): domain Eukaryota; kingdom Metazoa; phylum Chordata; class Actinopteri; order Centrarchiformes; family Sinipercidae; genus Coreoperca; species Coreoperca whiteheadi. The sequence goes on along the minus strand of CM022491.1, from coordinate 1,243,842 downwards.
GATAGATTCAGTGTCAGAAAACAGGCACAGAGTGGAATGTGGGTCAGTCCTCTTCAGTTATTTCTCGGTTGGCAGTGAGCAGCCTCAGCCATGGCCCTTTTTTATTTAACAATTTTGCTTTCGTTGGGTTCTTGGCAAATAAGACGGATGTATCCATGTGGTCCTGTGTTAGTACGTGTGAGAATACAGAAAATGACAGACCTGTTGAGCATGTTTTCCGTTCTGCTCTGTAGAGGCACCCATTTGTTCCCGCATTTGGACTTATCAGTCTGATCTCTATACGTGGCCCTCAGGTTATCTACACTGGCTAAATACAGACTTGTCAGATTCAGAAAAACATACCGGTTACAGTGCGTATAAAGGTTTGCACCCTCTTGGATGTTTATATGCTTTACATCACTGCAGCATGATGGGTGTAATTTAGTTTCTCTGACTCTGAGGAACAGGGAAAAGGGCTCCTGGGGAAACAAAGCCCTGAAGAGATAAGCCAACCAGTTGGATAACTAAGAATAAATAGAGCCGTTTGCTGTCTGCTTTGGAAGAAACACCAAAGACACAGCACGAGTGGACGATTAATAGTTCTGTATGTGTATTAATGCGAGTTGAGAAATAGCTTTTTAATTATCAGAGGTCAAAAAATCTTTCATTTGCAAGAACTGAGGCTGAACAGTTGGCTAACATTTTTTAGCTCTGCTATTCTGACTCGGGATGTTATAGTAAATAAAGGCTGACTAAACCACATTGAGAGGTGGTGGAGTTACCTGCACTATAAAAGCTGACACGGTAAATTTTAATGTATTAACAATACACACAATGCGCATTTCCAACACTACAACGGTTACTGTTTTCATTCACTAATTAATTCTGGCTGCTTTTGCTGTTTTTTTTTTCAATCATTGTTAAGCTTCCGACAGTGAAATTCCATACTCTGCAGATTTTTCACATTAAAAGACAGAAAAAGGAGGGATTTAGTTTGCTCGAACGTCAACTTGAAAAAAGGAACAGATCACAAAACAAGAGCCTCTCGCTAAAAAAAAAAAGCTAAAATATACTTAAAAGTGAATAAAAGGCTTGTCGCTAAAACAGGGATTTAAAAACATCAAGGTCTAAAGGGTTGACATGAAGTGTGCCCCTCTATTTACAGATCACGGAGCAGGACATGGAGGCTCGTTTCTGTAAGCTGGTGCAGCAGCTGCTGGACGACCACAAAGATGTGGTCACCATGCTGGCGCAGGGCTTCAGGGAGTGTCGCAAACACGTCCAGGTGAGCGCTGCACCTCCAGGACTCTCAGAACATCAAACATAACTGCGCGATGGGGCATATGTTGGGAAAGCCCTTTGAGACTAATTCTGATCTGTGAGATTTGGCTTTGTAACTAAAATTGAATTGAAATGATTCCCCATTAATGGATTTTGTAATAATAGCCTACGTGTATGTAGAGTACTCTATTGAGGACATTTCATTAGGGTAATCGGAGGTCCTTCAGCTGTTGGAAAGATCCTCTATATTAAAGTATTAATAGTAAATTGAATCTCTATTTAGATGTCTGTCTTTTGCTTATTAAACCTGTATCATTAATATGTCCATTAATATTCCAGATGTTGGTTTTTTTAGGAAATCGGTCTTTTATTTGATGGGTTTCTGCAGCTGTTTGTTGGTTTTTTTGGATGTCACCCAGCAAGCAACGTTTTTCCTGCCATTTCAGGATGAGACAGTCCTCCGCAGCTTCCTGGATACAACGCTGTGCTCTCGTCTGGGAATCCGAATGTTGGCCACGCACCATCTCGCCCTCCACGAAGATAATGTACGTCTGACTGTTTCTGTGATTCAAATGATTTTAAACCTTGTTTGTTGTCCTAAATTGTCACATTTCAAAGTCATACATCTGTGATGGCTGATGACATTTGGGGAGGGTAACTATTGAACTATCTAATATATAATAAGACGAACAATTAAAGCATTAAATACATTTCCATGTTTGTTTTGGCAGTCTAAATGCTAAATTTGGAACAGCAAATGAATTAATTAAACAGTAGGGTATACAGTAGGAGAAAGAGAGAACCTCCATGCAGTAAAGAAACAGTTAAATTTCACATTAAAAGTACTTTTTGAGACAAATTACAGTCATAGTTATTTTAAACTAATTTTTAAAAGTTATTTTTCAATGCATATAGTTTCTTTATTTGATTTTAGTAAACATTTAATTATTTCTGTTCTTGTTTCAGCCTGATTTTGTTGGGATTATATGCAGACGTCTCTCCCCCAAAAAAATCATAGAGAAGTGGGTGGACTTTGCCAGGTAAGTGTTTAGTCACGTGGCTTTGTTTGTTTATCACCTTTAGATGACTTTCTGCTTCTTTACGAGCGCTCTGTTGACTGAGCGAAGTCAGAGTTCAGCTGATTCAGCACCAGGAGCTGTGAATGAGATACAAAGCTAACATTCCTGTTTACCTTCTGCAATCTTATCAAATGCCCTTGTGAGAGTCCGTGACTTTATTGGAGTTCAAAATAAAGTTCACAAAGAAGGTTCATACAGTTTGTGGACTGATAATTGGTTAACTAGATTGGAAATATTCCATTTATCAGTTGTCATTTATTTGGGGCAGTACAGCTAGTGAACACAATGAAATCATCACATGTAATTGTACAATTTCAATACATTTAATCAACAACATCTCTGACATAGCAGAGCTTAACAAAAGTTGTATTTTAATTTGTGCAGTGCTTTGGTTTATGGCCAAATACCTCCAAAACTAATGACATCCCCTTCGGCCTCAGCTGATCTTTTGTGTTTAGTGCTAATTTAGCATACTAGGATTGTGACTATGGTAAACATTAACGGTTGCAAAAAAAACAACTAAACACGGAGGAAATGACCTAAAAGTTAAAAACAACTGCAAGTTGCATTTCAGTTGTTGTCTTATTGTTTGTCTTCACAACTGTAGATTATGTTATTAATCATGTTTGTGGAGAGAATTTGTTCTGTATAATATTTGTTTAGGCTGTCCTGTTAGCATGGTCATCAATATGCTTTGATCTCTACTGTATGTATGTACATGAATGTATGCATGTATATGTACAGTGGCAAGAAAAAGTATGTGAACCTCATGGTTTTCTGAATAAATTTGGCATAAAATGGGATCTGAACTTCACCTAAGTCAAGGGTATTGGCAAACATAATGTGTCTAAAAATAATTACGCAAAACATTCTGATCTTTCATGTCTTTAGTGAATACACTCATTCAACATTCAAAATGGCAGTGGAAAAAGTAATTGAAGCTTTAGAATTAATAACTGGTTAAAAAGACGGCTGTAGTTTTTCTGAAGCCATTCTGTCGTGGACTTGCTCCGGTGTTCTGGGTCGTTGTCCTGTTGCATCACCCACCATCTACACGGTTTCAGCTGACGTACAGACATCCTCACATTGTCCTGAAGAATTGTCTGATATACTTGGGAATTCATCTTCCCCTCTATGGTTGCAAGCTGGCCAGGCCCTGATGCAGCAAAGCAGGCCCAAATCATGAGGTTTCCTGCACCATACTTTACAGTTGGGATGATGTTTTCATGATGATATGCTGTACCCTTTCTACGCCAGATGTAGCGCTGGATGCCCAGGGGGTTATTAATTCTAAGGATTCACTTACTTTTCCACTGCCAATTTGAATGTTGAATGAATATGTTCAATAAAGACACAAAAGTAATTATTTTTAGAACCATTATGTTTGTCAATACCCTTGACTTAGATGAAGATCAGATCACATTTTATGAAAACCATGAAATTCCAACAGGTTCACATACTTTTTTTTTTTTTCCTGTATGTACATGACGGTGTGTGTATGTACATGACTGTGTGTGTGTGTATATATAATATTAGGGCTGTCAATCGATTAAAATATTTAATCGCATGATTGAATGAGAACTCGCGATTAATCGCACATTTTTATCAGGCCTAAATGTACCTTAAAGTTGTTAATACTCTAATCAACATGTGTAAGGACATATATGCATGCTTTATGCAAATGTCGTTTTATAATTAGTGAAACCATCAGAGAATTAGGACTAGACATGTATCAAAGGGCAGGGATGTTTTTCAAAGAACTTGTTCATATCTCTTCAGCCTAAGCTTAAAAATTCAGAATAAACAGCGAGTTCTCTCATTTTAAGAATATAAATAAAGGCAGTTTTTACACTTGCAGTTTAGTTCAGAACAGTTCGCATGAAAAAGTGGTCATGTGAAAGCTGTCATGAGGAGCGCTCTTATTTAGAAAAGTAACCTGCATGTTCGTTTTAGCCAATTGTAATGCATAGGTCAATAAAACACAAGTTGTGATGGTGTTAATGATTTACCTTGGATATGAGCGACCGTGAGCATGCAGTGCATTCGCACATGCAATCTCCTGAGGGGCCCTTTACAAGCATGCAACAAAAAGCCCCCTACATCCAATATATTGACCCGCGTTCTTTTTTCTATCATACCCTGTTGATGTTTGTGATTATGTAAGATGCACACAAATACACCATGGCTCAACAGCATCGAGTTGACCAGCGCTGTGCGGGAAACCGCCTGTTTGCTGCTGCATCCTTTACGTCTGTGGCTGCTCTCGGTTTCTCCGACGGGCCACGGATCAAACATAAAATTCGCGTTGCCTTGATCGCGTGTTTAATAAAATTAGGGCAGTTAAAATGAATTTGCGTTAACGCGTTAATTTTGACAGCCCTAATATGTAATGTGTGTATGTATGTTTGTATGAATATAAATGTATATACATTTTAGGGCTGTCAAAATTGCTCAAAAATGACGTTCGAATATTCCCTCTAAAAAGAAAACACGAATATTCGAACATCTGGTTGCGCATTTTGCCAATGACGCGCATTACGTCAATAACAGGACAATTTAATACAAACGAGACATAACTACTTGTATAGGTAGTCTATTTAAGTTTAAACATATTTGACCAGTTCTGCCGCTCCCACCACGCGCTAACTGAATCTTACATAGCTTGCATACAACTTTATCTCGCGGCTCAACAATTTTACCTCCTACCAACCAAAATCCAAAGTAATTCCAGACATGGCTTTTTTTGGAGGGTTAAAATTGGTCTCTCTGCTGCGGTCGAGTTGGGCTCTGCTCTTTCTGCCATCTTCCACACAAGACGCGTCAACGTTCAGCAGTGACGCTGTGCCAGACAGTGCGACTCCTGTGACCTGTGCATGAATCCTCAGCTACGCCTCTACTACAGCGGTCATTTTTTTCCACTTTTTTTTTAATTTGTATTCGAATATACATTTTCACCTTCGAAATTTGTGTTTTTAAAACTATTCGAATATATATTTGAATTTATAATATTCGTTGACAGCACTAGTACATATATTTGTATGTACAAACATGAATGTATGTACATTTATGTATGCATATACATGAATGTATGTACAATACATACATATTTGTATGAATATACATGAATGTATGTAGGGCTGCATGTATGTACGTACATAAGTGTATGTAGACCTACATGTATGTATGTATGTAGTTACTACATGTATATGTATGTACATATACATACATGTAGGCCTATATTCATGTACATACATACATTCACATATATACAAACATACATAGGTGTACACAGACCTACATACATGTAGATCTACATACATACATGTAGGCCTACATACATAGATACATGTAGGCCTACACATGCATAGCAGGCCTACAGACATACATACACTCATACATATAGACCTACAGACATGTAGGCCCACAGACGTACATAAATACATAGATCCATACATGTAGGCCTACCTACATACATTCATTCACATACATATATGTAAACATAGACCTACATACATATATGTAAACATAGACCTACATACATACATACAAGTAGATCTACATACATTCAGTCATATATAAATGTAGGCCTACATACATAATTTCATGTACATACTGACACACATACATACATACATACATACCTACATACATGTAGGTCTACAGACATACATGCCTACATACATATATACATTCATTTACGCACACATACACACATACACACATACATACATACATACATTCACGTACACACATACATACATTCATTCGCACACGTACACACATACATACATTCATTCACACACGTACACACATACATACATTCATTCACACACGTACGTACACACACATACATTCATTCACACACGTACGTACACACATACATACATTCGTTCACTCACACACGTACATACATTCGTTCACTCACACACGTACATACATTCGTTCACACACACGTACATACATTCGTTCACACACACGTACATACATTCGTACGTACGTACATACATACATACACACAAACATTCATTCGTTAACACATACATACATTCATTAACATACACACATACATTAATTTATTCAAATACATACACATTAATTTATCCACATACATACATACATACATACACACGTTCATTAACATACACACACACATTTATTCACATACATACATACAAACGTTCATTAACATACACACACATACATTCATTAACATCCACACATTCATTCATACACACATACATTAACATGCACACATTCATTAACATACATACATACATTTAGTCACACACACATTTATTCACATACACATTCATTAACGTACACACATACATACACATACATACATTCATTTATTCACATACACACATACATTCATTCATTTACATTCATACATACACACATTCATTAACGTACACACATACATACACACACATATATTCATTTATTTATTCACATACACACACGCATGCATGCATTCATTCATTTATTATTTATTCATTTATTATTCATTCATGTATATACACATACATACATTCATTCATTTATTTTCACGCATGCATACATTCATTCATTTATTTTCACGCATGCATACATTCATTTATTTTCACGCATGCATACATTCATTTATTTTCACGCATGCATACATACATTAATTTATTTTCACGCATGCATACATACATTCATTTATTTTCACGCATGCATACATACATTCATTTATTTTCACGCATGCATACATACATTCATTTATTTTCACGCATGCATACATTCATTCATTTATTTTCACGCATGCATACATTCATTCATTTATTTTCACGCATGCATACATTCATTCATTTATTTTCACGCATGCATACACACATTCATTAGCATACATTCATTTATTTTCACGCATGCATACATTCATTCACATACACACA